>JAGGCA010005353.1:7278-18835 GCA_022876805.1 Osperalycus tenerphagus | reverse complement strand
AAAAAAACGTCTTGCTAATGTTGTCGACAAAAACAAATGTAATGATATTTTGCTCTGGAAAACTGCTATATGAATTGCGTGATAAGTGACTATGACGTGATAAGTGCTTCATTTGTTTGTACAGGTATGCTTCAGATGTTGTTCTTCAAGCATCTTTCGAACCTTGGCTGCAAAAAGAGAAAATTGTCAAGTGGGCATCTCGAACTCGGTTATCCAAACAAGACAGACCACGCGTATTGTATTGTTTTGCCTATCAAACGGACACAATTACGTGTCACGGCGGTCGAGTGAAGGTTGAAGGAGACTCGATAAGTGAAAGTAAATAATAACTCGACATTGTTTCGTCTCTACTTTTTGAGAAGGGCAAATGAAAGTTGTGCAGATGGAGAACACATACAGATATTATTGAGACTGGAATTACAGCAATGGAAGGTATTCATTGGAAAGCATCGCAGCGAAATATGAAGCGTCGTAATATTAATTTAATTGTTTCTTTTCAGCAAATTCCATTCACCTATTTCGCAATCTACGCGATCTTGCCGATTAACAGCCATTAAGCAACTGGTGTAACAGCATACACGCACTGAACGACACCGAAAATCGAGTGCCATTCACGACGAGATCAGTGAATGTGCGAGAGCCTGCAAAACGAAAGAGATACGACATGAGTGAGAAACTGCATAAATTAAGAACGATGCAAACGTTCTCGACTCGCCTTGCAACTGCGACACGATGTGTGGATGAGGCAGGTCGTGCAAAAGCACATAACGGGCCACTAACGGCGGGACGCACTCCAGTTTGGTTTCTCCCACCAAATATTTGACCACTGCTTCCTTGTCGACACCTGATAACGAGAATGAGATAATATGTGACGGCACGGACTGGAAGATGAAAAGATACTTACGTTCAATACAGTTCTCGAGGGCCAACTTCGCAGCAATGATGACATCCGGCCGCACTGTATCGCACGCGCGCAGCGCGTTGAGGGCCAATTTAATTTGACAAACTGCAAGGCTCGTCAGATGCGTGCGTGCCACACTTGTGTACAGGTTGATAAAAACTGGTAGCAGTTCGATCTTTTCATGCGACACGCAATCGAATAGCATTGAACAGAAGTGCTGCTGCATATCCACTTCACAATTGCTATCGCTCGATGGTGTCAAGAGATATTTGGAAAAGTTCATCACAGTTTGATCACTTGAGAATTGCATAATGGAAGACTGTAACAGAAACAATAATGAATACCAGTAATGGCCTTCTGCTGATATTACCTGATACGTCAAGCCTCGCACAGCGTCTTTCATCAAACTGACTGCATGCAGGCTTTTGAATCCTTTTGCGTCATCTTTGTACGGAAGGCATCCAACTTTTTGTTTCACGTACAAAACGCCATTAGAATTGAGGCAATTTCTGTTCGAAACCAGAATTTATGTTCGTAAATGACTCATTGCTGAGGATATCGGCTATCGTTCGGTGCTTACTTCAACGTTTTCCAATTCTTCTCCTGAAACGCAATCTTCCAGTAGCGATCATCATCAACGATGACTTCCCGAATTCGGTGTAACTCCGGCAACAAGCAGGGAGCACTTACGCGGATTTCTTTCTCTTTGTGCTCCTCTCCATCGTCAATCAACTTGATTCTGAGATGGACATAAACAGCTTTTCCCTTGTCGATATCTCTTGGAATGAGCAATCGCGGCTCAACCGCAAGAACATACAAGTGGCGGAACGCTTGTAAGTGGTAGCGATTATCATTACTGTAGATCGGAAACTTCGGGAAGAGAGCGCAAATGAGTGCCGCGATGGCCTGCGGTGAAGTGCTCAGTGTGCACCTGCAGCCACCGAGAAACAGCAGACCCAAAGCCATGTGGACAGCCAAATGAGATCCGTAGAGGACACAAGTCTGCGAGACGCGTGACCGCAGATAGCGACAAATTCGCAGTACTTGAAGATTGCCGGTTCCCGCCATTATCATGCCAAGCGAAAGAATCATAACGTTGAGGCATGATTCGATTGTGCTTCTTCCGGCCTGGTCTGAGAGTAACGGTTTGTGGGTCAACGCGATGAACATCTGCGTGTATCTAAGGATGGTCTTGAAGGCATTTGTGTGTGCCGAACCAGCGTATTTCAAGCCGAGACACATGCACGCACCGGCGACGATGTTGCAATACGCCTGGCTCATGGTTTCGTAGTCGAGCGAGCTGCTGCGCTCTGCAATTCGTTGGAACGCATTTTCGGCCACGATTGGCGGCAGATGAGATTCGACCCATTGCTTCGTCGGTGTGATTTGCGACCACATGATTAGACCTTTGCTGATCATCCTGAGCATCAGGAAGTCCGGTCTGACCGATTCGAGCAAATATTGCGTGTCTGGCGCGGTAAACCACCTCGCGACAGCTTCGTTCTCTGTCCTGTATACACGAATTCGTTACTCAATCCATACCTTAGTATTTATGTAGTCACACGTCACAATAAATGCATACCTATGGAACATGAGTCCCAACGCTAGCGTCGCACCAGGGCTCGTGACGTCGGCATTAACGTAATCACCCTCACGAATCTGGTAACTCGGTGCTTTGTATTTTTCACGTTGAGCCGCACTCAAAGGTCTCTTGTAACCACCCAACATGTAGTGACGCAACTGGTCGGCCATCGACATGCTGCAGCTTGTTGTCTCGTCACCTTTGCACAGATTCACCAACCCAAATGCCAGTCCTGCTGCGAGTGCATAACTCTCGCGATCGATGTAATGTTCCATTTCAGGTCCGGGTGGACGACCAATTTCCTGGAGGAGAACTTCAGAAATATGACGATTGGCAGAACTTTCATACAGAAAACCTATCCCGAGCACACCGGCAACTTGCACAACCGGTGGCACATCTAATTCGGTTGACGTTGGCGGAAGAAGTGCTTCGATGTGAATACTCAAGATTTTGATAGTATTGAGATCCATAGTGCCTCGCTTGGTAGTGGCAAGTCCAAGGAGAATGGCGACACGAGTCAGCTCGTTACCTTTGCACAAATACTCATGCACGCTCATCACTGACAATCTCGCCAAATGACCATTGAGACCCAAAGCCAGGAGAAAGCCAGCGTGTTCGTTCTGCGCGTCACTGCTGGAAGCGGCACTGCTCTTCGGTCGATTGTACACAATCCAAGTAGAGTCAATCACGTCACTCGCGCTTGGTGATATTTTTAATCCTGCTGCCACTCCGTTGTGAAACAGTGGCCACACATTCATGTTAGCAGGCAGATCGATGTGCGTCAGATCGACGAGGGTGTTGCGTGGAGGGACGCATCCTGTCAGACACAACTTGGGCATTGAGAGTTGTTCGGCTATGACGGGAGTGTAAGTGCGGAGAGTGAGCATTCCTCGGCCCACCGGCAATGCCATCGCTCGAACACACAGCGTGTACAAATGTCGCTCCTGTTCTTCGAGGAAATCGTGGTCATTCACTCCAGGTCGTTGTTGGATGGTTATCTTGGCTGGTTTCGACGACTGCATCATTCGATGAGCCTCATATACTCGTTGGTCATCGGGAAAGATCAGTCTAAGCACATCTTCATCAAGAGAACTTAAGGCATCGTTATCAGGGCATGTTGCTTGATGTTCTGCTTTTTTCGTCACTGGTCGTTGTTTTCCGTCAATTAGTGCAGCCAAGTCTGGTCTGCCGATGAAGGAATAACAATCCGCACTCCAATCAACTGAGAGTTCATCTCTGCATTTGAGAACTGCGTTCCATATGTAGAGTGCAATGCCATGAGGAAGATCCGACAATTTTTTTCTGGTGAATCCAAATCGATGTAACAAGGCTACTGCTCTATCAAAGCGATTCTTATTGTCCACTTCGTTGTCGACGTTCATCTTCTCGTCACTTACCAGCCACAAGTGAGAGACGGGCGTTAACAAAGGCTTGTGTTGATGACGCTCACCGTACACCTCAAGAAACAGCGAGAGAACGGCATGCACACTATTGGTCACGTTCGGAATGTACGGAAATGGTTCGAGTTCAGCATCCGATTGGCTAGTTAACAACGTGAGGAATTCGAACACGTCTGGAGGTTTTTCTCTGAAGTAAGAAGGGTACGAAAATATCTTTGAATCGCTATCGGACAGAGTAAACGATGCAACTGATGAATATCGCTCGGGGAACAATCTCAAATAATAGTCTTGATAAAAAATGAGCTTCAAATTGATGGCGAAAAGGATAAGAATATCCGACAAACTTTCAGCACCTAAAAGTACAGAGAATTATCTAGTTATCTAGTTTGTTCTCCGTATTAAACATTTAACCAAACCTGACTCCCACTGCAGCACATCCAATTTAAGTTCTTCGAAAACCAAATGAAAAGCGAAGAATATTGACGGTAGATGTGCGAATAGTATCGATGATGTGTTCACAGAACACGATGAAGGTGGAATATTGCGAAAAGTTTGAATAGAGCCAAGCGACAGTAGAAACTCCCAATCTTCATCAGTTCCTTCTTCGTCCTCATCGAGTTTCATCTTCTTGCTAATATCCGGCGAAAGATCGGGCAAAACAAAAACAGGTAGCTTTAAGTTGAGCGGGAGATTGTCCATATCGTAACCGATTAGAGACAGCAAACAACATTTGAACATATTGAGCTCAACATCAGCGGTGAAATCGATAGGACCTGGAGCATTCCGCACAGAATACCACTTGATTAGAAGCTGCATGCTTGTGTCCCGAGGCAGAACCATCTTGAGTGCGTTCAAACACATCTGCACACAAGTCGATGTTGCGATCGGTGGCAGTGTGAATCGGTAGAGAGACTCGTTGCTCTCGACTGTAACACGGCGGCCGACGGCGTCCCGAATATGTGACATGTTAGTTACAGGATGGTAAGAGAATGCAGATGTGGAATTGATGTAAGATGCATCTTCTTGCGAATAAGATTCATTGACGACTGGTGATAAGTGCTGCGCTTCTGGAAAGAAGTGATGGACACTCGCGCTGCTCGATGCTAAACTTGAAACTAGGCTTGATCGCTTGAAAGACGGCGACGAAAGCACAAATGACTTCAAATGAGAAATCGACGGCGACAGAAAAAGGGAGCTTGTCTGCATGCCCGACGACGGTACGTGGACAACACTGACTTTGTAGACACCGCTATAGAGAACGAGAGACTGGCTTGCATCCAGAACGAGTGTCATATTTAGTGGTGCAATTGGCTCGGCATCCCGCGCTGGTATGACGTTCACTGTGCCGAAGATCAGCCGCTGACCATCGTTTGACGTTTCAAACTTTATCAGCTTCAGTTGTTGATGCCGTGTTAACAATAAAGCGATGTAATTCTGGCCCATCAAGTCAGTGGTCGTAAAGAATTTGCTTGCTTTGCCTGAATATGGGATCTGCTTGGTTTCTGTCCAGATATGCTCTAGCATAAGCTCAGGCAATATCGGATCAATAAGATCGTCACTCAAGTAATCCATGATCCTGCTGCGTTGAGGTGTCGAAGAAAGACGAGAAGTGATGGGTGAATCGATGTATTCACTCAGAGGAGTTCTGACGGTGGCCACTGGCTCGGTCAAAGGAGAATATCCTGACGGTGTGCCGAGGTTTCTGACGAAAGGTGACGATGGTGATAACAGACGATGGGGCGATATATACGGCGCAGGAGAAATGGAAGCGGTACCCTTCGAGATACCGGTTGGTGAATACGATAGACGTCTGGTTGCAGCGGTAGTGGAGACGGGATCTCGCATAGACGATGATGCTAGTGCGAGGACACTTGAGTGCATACTCGCCTGCTTCATGCTTCCTTGAAAGGGAGAGGAAGAGTCGACCATCAATTTCTCAGCGTTGCTAGCACTCGCTCGATTGGTGCCATTTGAGCAGGCGATGCCGATTTCGTCGATGGTTGCGCGCCTCATCAACCAGATGCTGTGCGCGCCTTCCAATTTGTGGTACATCAGACACAAGCACCTTTCTCGGTGCACGTCTACGATTTCGTACTTCGTATCGGCGGTGAAGAACTGTATCCGGCTACCTTTCGATAATGGCGATTTGATGATAACGGGAGACACTTCTCTGAGCGGGTGAGGAATGCTGAACACGATCGGCAAGGAGGTCTCGTGGGGATTACGTTCTATCAACAGACCGAGTTTGTAGGAAAAAACGTTCCGCACCTGCAACAGAAACATCAGTTAGCAATGCCATTACATAGCGCGACATTAATAATAACTAAGCACAACATGCCTGGAAGGGCAGAGCAATTGGGAAATGATCTCCGCTCTCAGAGAATGCATTCACATTGCGCCGATCGACGATGCAAACCGTTTCCATACTCGTGCCACTTTCATCGTCGTTGAACTGGCACCAGAACGCCTTCAACACTCTCTCTGCCATGGTGAACGTCTTGATTAGCTTACCGAGCGTCTTGCCATCGTTCAGACACCAGAAAACAGTGTGTCCAGATGTAAACAGTTCCTCTTCACCCTCATCGCACTCTCTCAGCAGCCACTTCTCCTGCTGCAGATCATTTAATGAACATGAGCGCGAGCATTAAACAAAGAAACGAACTCTGCAACTTACGTGCTGATTGTCCGAGAGGCTGACAGCTCTGAGAGCCCGGAACAGATCCCGAGTGGCAGCGGTCTCGAAGCAGGACCAGAGCGGCGCGACGTTGTTCTCGGCGCCCTTGTCGTTGGCGTGCACCTTGACGAGCACTCGGCCAGTCGGTTCGTACAAGTTCGGTGCTCCCGCCGCGATCATCTCGATGTCCGCATCCAGATTTGCTAGAACCAGAACAAGAACGTGGCAAAGCCGAGGCCCGAAGCCCGAAAACCGGCGATCGGTAACAAGAGTGAAGCTTCGAGTTGCGCTCATTCGCCGAGCGTGGCGCTCGAATCGATCGACAGTGCTCGAATCACGTGCGAGCAGTCCTGCTGGTCCAAAGACGAACAGATCTTTGCGCGATCATGGATGCATCGCTCAAGAGGCCCAAACCGTCGGAAACCGAACAAGATATTCTCAGGCAGCAGCAGGAATTCTTCCAGCAGCAGAAGTCCTCGACATCCGTGACGTGTCACGTCAAGAAAGTAAAGAAGAGCGAACAGGCGGAAGGCGATTGGAACGCGAAAGGAGTTGCTCTAGATCGTGATCGAGACAGTGAGGCGAAGCCCAAGAAGCTGATCGCCGGTCAGCATGATTTACCACTCGCAGTTGCGCCGGAAGGAGCGTCATTGCCGTTCAGTGACACAATCGTCGAACGTGATTTGAGTAACGTTAAGCAAGTCTGCGAACCGATGTCGGCAGATCGTCACTCTGACTGCGGATTCCCGAAGCCAACTATTATTAAAGAATTTATCAAGCAATCCACATCTACAGCAGGCAAGAATGTGGCCAAGAAAAAGAGAAGTCTGTTTGCTCTGAGATTCGCTAAACAGCAAGAAAGCGAGCTGATGGAGGAGGAGAAATGCGAGGATGTAGACGAGATGCAACTAGTTGAGCGAGACGAGATGAGCAAACTGAAGAAAGAAATTGACGAGGAAAATTTGAGAAAACTGCAGTCGATGTCGAGAGAAGAAATTCATCGAGCACAGCAAGAGATCTGGAGCAATTTAGATCCGAAACTCGCCGAGTTCATCATATCAGCGAAATTGAAGCGAGCGCGAAAAGAAGAGAGTTTGTCGACTCAGCGTCCTGGTGAAACATCAAAAATGACTGTCGATGAATGCCCAGAAGTACTGACCGAAGAAGACGTGGGCATGCAAACTGGGCCGCAAGATGAAAACTTGCCAATAGCCCTGTCGGAGATGCGACAACACCAATGGTTGAACATGGATAAGATCGAGAAGAACAAGCTGACTTGGACACAACCTGTTGTTCATGAAGCGAAGAACTGCAATGTCCAGGTTCCATATAACGCTCGATTTGATTTTGATGGAAGCTCAATTCCATTGGACAAAGCAGTGACTTTACCAACTCATCTGGGCCTTCATCATCACAGCGAAGAGCCCGAGAAAGCAGGTTATACTATCAACGAGCTGATCACATTCATACAGAGTGCGGTGCCGGCACAAAAGACAATCGGCTTGCAAGTATTGGCAAATATAATGGAGAAATCACATCTGGGTTGTTTCGATGCCTGTTTTGAAGTTAATTTGAACACCGAAATCCTCAGAGAACCAGTTCTCATCGTTCGGATCGCGCTCGATGACAGTAATGAAACTGTTGTGAAAGGTGCTATAAATTGTCTATTCGCGATGATCTCCAACACCGTCATCGACGAGAAGTATTTGGATCGCATTTTCCCATTATTGTATTCGAGAGCGCCACGAAGCGACTGGTTTTGGTTAACTCCAAAATTACCAAAAGATGAAGCAAACTTCGACGATTTGAAAGATGACGAATTCATAAAATTGGATCTGATTGCGACACTAGTAAATAGAACGGATCTTCTGTCTCGATTGCGGTACCTCATCGATTACCACCCACGGGACGTTTCTCAATTAGATGCATCGACGATCAACCAGATTTTTGATATTCTGATACGAGTTGCACGTCACTCATCGCACAGTTGTGCGAAAGTTAAAGACTGCCCTTATTTGATGGAGACAGTTATCAAGAACTTTTTGCCACCGAAAATCAACTTCAATTCCACTGAGATATACGGTAATCCCTTACCGAGAGCCATCAGGTTGATGCGCGTCTTGCTGTCTGGTGGTCAGCTAGAAATCGTCACTATTTACCCCCAGTTGTTAGAAGTTTTTCAAGTGTATCTGACTATGAACCCAAGCGACTGCCATAAATCAGCAGATGCTCTCCAAATCGCCATTGAAACAGTTCGTGTTTGGTGCGTCCTCCTCAGCAGCAGAAATGATTCAGCAATTCATTGCTTCACCAACATGTTTCCAGTCGTTGTGAGACAGTTGCAGTTCGGCCAGACTTTGGCAGTATCGCGTCGGAATTACTTTGACTGGCATTACATGAGTACTTTGATCAGCGCCGTAACTGAGTTCTGTTTGTGTTGTCACAGTGCTACAAACGGTTTCACCTCATTAATGGAACTGTGTCTATTTAATTGGATTCGTGAAATCATCAGCGACGGAGTTCTTCCCAAAATCGATGTCCTCATTGCTGTTGCTGCTGCAATTCGATTCCTTACTTTGGCGAAATCAAGTGGACTTTGCAAACACGTCATTGAACCACTAATTAGCCGTGATGATTTGAGAAAGTTAATTTTCGCACCGGAATCCAATTCGGCGTTGATATTTGGAAGAAGTCGTCGATCAGGAAATATGAGAGATGCGCCGAATTTGCCGTCGTTCGGTCTGGTTTATTACGGAGACAATTTGTGTTCGATGGAAATGAATCGGATGATTATCGAAGAATCACCAACAGTCCTGGCATTCTCACTAATTGATGCGATGAACGACATCGAGATTCCTATGAACTTAGTGAAAACAACTGTGATGGATGCATCGTTATTTGAGCACATTTCGCAAGTTATTCCGTGTATCAAAACGAACGAAACATGTAATATTATCGACCAGCTTGAAGTTGAATTGCTTGGCAAGCTGCTCAAACTGACGGCACGTCTGTTCGACCTGCCAATCGAAGATTATTCCGTCTTGGATACGTACCAAAGCCTTGCGTTTATGTTGGTTACGCACTTGAAGGACGAACAACTTCGGGAGCAGATCTTGGAAGCGTTCATTTTTAATGACAAGATCTACGAGATGAACAGCGCAAAACTGATGGCAAACCTGAGCTTTGATGATACCACCAACGAAGAAATGAAATTAGTGAAGAGGGCAGTCACATTGCTAACTGAAATCGGTGCTACTTACAAGAACAATTCTCGTTTCGATTCATCTACATGGATTTTCGATCCTTTGGTCAATGCAACTCGACACTCAGAAGACACGAATAATCAGTTGGCGTTGCACTCACTCTACTTCGTTTCTCTCGTGCTTCAGTATCAGCCATCGTTGGTCGAATTGCTAATTCCGGAAGCTGCCATCCTTACTTCGCTAATTTCGTCGACGTTTCTTGCTGGAGATGACGCATTTTTCGATGCACAAATCGCCAGACTTCTCCACCATTTGTTCAAAGTCACCCTCAAAAGAAGTGGTGCAGTGACGATATTCGGCAACTCTTCGCTCCCGCTGCCAAAGTTTGACAACACTTTAATCGAGTTCTTCTCACAGCTGCTCGAACAATTCGAGGCTGTTTCTTATGGCGACAAACTTTACACGAACTTGTTGCTGCTTTTCGTTCAACGTCACGCAGACATCAAATTTCGGAAGAAACTCTTCTCTGATCATCTCACCAAATTGAGAATGATGACCATCACTCACAGCGAAGTCATGACAGCCACAGAGAGTTACTTGTACCCGATCGAGAGTGACGACGAGATGCTCGAACTGTACCTCAAGTCATTGATGTCATTCGTGGTGGAACTGAAGCGGAATCCATTCATTTACTTGATTGCTGTACATCATTTGAATCACGCCTTATTCAGGAAGCCGCTCTCCAAAGTTGGATCGCGTCTGACGAAGTTGATCAGATCGATTGAAAGATCGAACAACGAACAAATGAAGATGTTCGTCAAGAATTTCGATCGTTTTGATCCAAGTTGCAAGCATGGCATCAGACTGACAGAATAATTAATCTTAATTATACAGCCTTATGTATTAATTATGATCGTAATTTGAAAAAGTATCGCCACCTTGTGTCGATTCCCATCATGCTCAAACACGTGTCACGAACGTGATTTTGGTAAATTGCAATAATCGCACCACTTATTTAGCACATAATTTATCTGTCATTCTCTGCTCACCTAAATGGAGTTTGACCTCCTCCTCGTCCGCTCGCCATGGTATCCACTCTAACTTGTTTGTTTCCGTTGACAGGAGGGACTCGTCACTCGCTCTGCGCCCCATTCACGTTGATGGCCGCTATTCGGAAGAGACCCTCCTCGGACTTGGCCGCATTTCGAGACAAATTCAAGAACGCCAAGCACATAATAGCCCTGACTGGTGCTGGAATATCGGCCGAAAGTGGAGTGCCGACATTTCGAGGATCGGGCGGGTTTTGGAGAAGATATCAGGCCACTCAGCTTGCCACCCCTGAAGCGTTCGCTGCCAATTCCGCTCTAGTGTGGCAATTCTACTCATATCGGCGTGAATTGGTGCTCACCAAGCAATCCAATTCGGCACATGTCGCTCTAGCTGATGCCGAAAAGAGACTCGCTGCCGATGGCCGGAGACTGGTGGTGATCACGCAGAACATCGACGAACTGCACCGACGAGCTGGAAGCGAGAATGTGATCGAACTGCATGGGTCTCTTTTCAAAACACGATGCACTCGGTGCGGAGACATTGCCGTCAATCGCGATTCGCCCATTTGCCCGGCACTGGCTGGTAAAGGAAGTCCCGATCCGGATGCAATCGACTCGAAGATTCCGGTCACTGAATTGCCGATGTGCACGAAATGCAAGGGACTGTTGAGGCCACACGTGGTCTGGTTCGGAGAGTCATTGGAACCGAGCGTTCTCGATGCCGCGAACAGTGAACTCGAGAATTGCG
>JAGGCA010005342.1:1271-15023 GCA_022876805.1 Osperalycus tenerphagus | reverse complement strand
AATCGATACCGCCAATTATTGTCAACGGAATCAAAACACAGACATCTTTCAGTGAATGCTGGAAAGTTTCACATATCTGTTCAATCAAATGACAACTGAATACGTTTCGTACGGAGTGTCAGTTTAGTGATGCAGGTGACAAATCGCAATTTAAGTGCCACGAAGTTCGCTGTCACGACTGCGTTAATTGTATTCACAAGCGAGATTAGGTCGGAAAGACGGGCGACTATTTCTAATACATATAGCAATCGAGTATACAGTAACACCACTCTAAAGTCTTTATCGCCTATTCTTAACATAGGCCCAACTTTTAACAATTGACAAAACAAGTAGCAATTGCTGAAAGTTGATTTAAGGCACTAATCAACTATGTTGGACCAAAGAATAAAGCCTTAATTATCAGATTGCTTAAATAGTTGATTCGAATATCCTGGCAAACGCTTTCGTTGGGTGTTCTCTATATTACCTTAGGTATCACACAAGTTCCGATATTTCAATGATAGATGGGCCAAAAACTTTCGTTATAATTTTAGCGAAATTGAACTCTACAGCGAAGCCTATCGCGGAATTACCTTCGTTCATATCGTCATTTGGCGGAGGTTTGGGGGGAACCGTTTGTATAATGCAGCTGCGGGTTGCTGTGACCTGTAAAACATTTAATTTTGTGTTTTTTCTGTCATTAGTAAATTGATAAGAGAGATGTTTGGTTACTACTCTGAAGTTCTTCGATACTGAGTGCCAACTTTTTGCTCTATTCATAAAACTTTCCAGCTTATCTCATGGTCAGTCGAATTACTGGATTAACATCAATTCTCGGCTGACGTGAGATGTCCTTTCGCTGACAATTCTGTTGGTCTTAGCATTAGCTGGTCGAATGATTTCCCATCATTTTCGATTCGGGATAACTACTCATGCTTTCTGCAATTATTGTTGTCTAAAATGTTTAGCTGTTGACGATTTTCGAGGCTGTCGCTGTTTAAAACAATCCGTCAGCATCATGTCTGCACCACAAGTTCGTGAGAAGCTCGCATCGCTAACGTTGCAAATCTGGACGGAGTGTAAGGTAATAAATGGCGCGATAACGAAATCAATAGCAGTAGGTGACAGTTATTGCCACCGAACCGGATCACCAGACAGTACCATGGAGAGCGCATTTCTAATGAACAAACATATGTATAAATCATGACATCGCTGATGTGTCTGTAACATTTGATCCAATATTACATCAATGAAATAAACGCACAAGTCGGGAAAGCGTTTCTTGGCACAAACACCTAGAGTGGGTTCAGCCGCTCAAAGTTTCCGCATGTTAGTTACATTTCACACTTTGTATATGGCCCCTTCGGTTCAAATGCGATTACGTAATAGGGCACCTGACACCCTTTTCACCCCCTACCTTATCTCACCGTTTCGCATATTATTATTATTGTTCCCATAGTACACCTTTGGACCCCCATATCTCGGGAACCCATTGACCGATTTTGTTGGTCAACGAACTCATCCAAGCTCTCGGGACCCTTTACCCGAATGCCAAATTTGGTCCGAATCGGTTTTGATTTACGCGAGCTATCATGTCACAGACGGACACACAGGACGAATACAATCGCGGCGTTCCACTAGGGCTGAATCCACTAAAAACGGGGCTTACTAAAAGGGTAGCAAATATGGCAGGGATGGCAAGGATACTACCTAGTAAGAGTTTTTGCGGTCATTATGCACTTCGCCCGCATACTCACCCTGCTCCTCGTCTATTTACCAATGCATGATACTGATTGGGAACCCTGAAAACTCTAATTAAGGAAATTGACCATGCATACCTTCCTTAGTTAAGATTCCTAACCATCCTTTTAGTGATAACCCACATAGCGACCTTTTATCTACTATAAAACTGTAACTACCGTTTTTCGGAAGTAAAACATTAATAAGTGAGCTTGAAATCCTGTATCTATGTATGCCCATCGTCGCACTTTCAATGCTGATTTGATACTGAATTTTAGCGAGTTCTGCAGCAATGTACTCAGTCTGTCAGCAGCATGACTCGGAAATGAAACCCATTCCCTAAAATAAAAGTAAAAATCAACTTGAAACCACTCTGCATGACTTTGCATAAAACAATTAGAGTCAGATTGAAAGCAGAATTAAGCGTTTAAAAGTGCATGAAGGGCGTCTCGCTGCTTACGCATTGACCGAATTGATATCCTGACGTAACACTTACGCAAATCGTAACTAGATTTCCATTAGTCGCGTGGAGTGGTTGTCATCTGATTTTCAGAAGTCGTCAATTTCAGTGACAAAGGCATTACAGTTTGAAGACTGTTGAGCAATAGACGCGCATTGTGTTGTTTCTGCTCGGTGCTTACCGTCGCGTCGAGTCATCTTACATGTTTGGTCCTGTTGGCCACAAGAACATGTCAACTTGGATGCACGGCACGCGAGCGTTCATCTCGAGCACCAAAACTGACAGAAACTCGTTCATCAGGTGATGCCTGCGCCCGATTCAGCTTATCTACCGACTCATCCAAGTTTAATAGTTAAGCCCTCAACTTTCCGATATACAAATCGGATATGTACAAGCTCTGCTTTAATTAATGATTAACGTCCGATGACAATTCCAATACGACTCGTATCGTGGCGGTTCCCATACATGTTCTCGCAATTGTACAAAAACATTTCATTTGTTCGGTTTATCGACTCTGAAATCGCGTCACATGCGTCTTTTATCATCGTCATTCGTAATTGTGATGCGCTAATTGCACCCACGCTCTCATTAACCAACATGAGACTAGTCACGCGTTTGCCCAATTCTGAACAGTTTTTTCGACTTTTCCCAGCGATGCGCTGCGAAATCAGAAATCGTGCAGCGGTTTACTACGAAAATCACCAATTTCGCGGCCAATACGAAACATTTCGTAGAAATGCGCAGCGAAATCGACGAGCGATGTAATACACCTATAGTGCTGTATGCATTGTTGCATTTTAGGTTGCATTTTAGCATAGTTGAAGCGCACCTCGAGAAGATGATCATTTACTGAATCGATTGCTGGCACCACGTTTACATTCATCTTCGACGCGACATTTTCACGGAAAAGGATGTCATGATAAATGAGATGATAACGGTGGCGACAAATGATGGTCGACCGAAAACAAAGCCTGGACAACAGCATTAATAGTAATCGGATATAACTTATTGGTTTATCGACCGAAATGCGGCAGAGAAATGAGGAAGACCGGGAAACCGTCGCAAGATGCGTCTGATTAGTTATCGAAACCTTCGAAACACGAGAAGCGCTTCACACGATTGGCGCTCGAATATCGATGCGTGCTGGTCGACGCTCATTTAATTTGCCCAACAAAATGCGTCACGAAAGCATTACATCGAATGTTGGCCCAGCGATCGTCTTGCCATTTGGCCATCTCTCCAACGGATATGCGAATTTCCATTTGTCGCTAGTCAATTGCCAATTGTTCGATGCATCAGGATCGATTGCAAAATAGGACATTCAGACCGGAAATTGTCAATGTGATTTGAATGATAACTTTGAAACGGTGCAGACGACAATTGAAATATGTTAAATAGAAATCTGATGCATGCTCACAGACAAGGTGAGATCTATGGGGAAATACGACAACGAGGCAGCTTTATCCAGGGCATTGGAATTGCCTGTCAAGTGACAGACAAACAAACAATTACGAAGGCGGTAAGTGTGAAGAAAAGTCGCTTACATAATCAAAATTACGATTGCTCTGGAGCGACTTTTATAAACAGTAGCAAAAACCAATTTTCCATAATGCAGTTTATAAATACTATATTGCACATACTATTCACTACATAGGTTGTTCAATACGTATTTTCTATTTGTTTTAGTGAAATGCCGCGTTTCAAATGCGTCAATCTGAATTTTCTGAATATTTATGTTACGCCTCGTTTCATCTTCTTCGCTAACTGGCTGACGATATTGGAACGTCTTCCAGTCTCGATGCATGCTTAATTGAAAATCAATTCATCAGCGACGTTCAACAGCTGTTGTCTACTCTCTAGGAAAACGATAAGCTATTAGACAAGATTTGTATGTGAAATTCAAATGGAAATAACGCCGCGAAATTGCTAAACAAATTTTCCGCTCTGTTTGTTGACTTTCAGGCTACAACCGGCCGGTTACTAAGACGGGCGAAGATGTCGGACAGTGATGCCAAAAGTTACTAATCGCGTTTATGCCAATTGTGAAACTGGATTCATGAAGGGAACATAACGCAGAGATTAATATCGCCATAACAAATCGCTGACAAGGGTAATTTCTGGTGGACTTGCTCGGCATTTGCCGAGCAAGACAATGATAAATATTTCGCCGAGCTACGTCTTGCTTGCTGTCGTTCTCAGTCTCGTGGACGATGCCAAAACCGAATCCATGTGCATGTGTATCGCATATGTGACGGAAAGAAAACAATAAATTTTCAGAGCGAAACGAGAAATGAGGATTATGTAGAGTACCGAAGTAAATCTATCGAGTGGGTGACAGCCAAAAGAGTGAAACGAATGATTAATGAAGGAAGCGAATTACCGGGACGAGAAAACGGGAACCATATCTCAAAATAGTGATGCAAGTGACGGGCTTAATACGCGAAATATGGAAATTGAAAACCGAACACTTTACTAAAGAATCATGTCCTCAGGAATGACGTCGAGGTGGTGCTAAAATTAATGCTAATATTGACATAAAGCCAGGCTAATAACATTCGATGACGTTGACTCGGAGCTTTGCTTTCCGGTTTGCTATCAACTCAATATGAACGGTATTTGGCATAACTTATGAGTGAGGAACTCAGTACAAGTACGCGGGAACGAGTTTGATGAATAGTCGTGCCTGTCCGTCTGAAGACGCGGCCGATTTCGGCACCTAAGGTCCTAAAGATCTAACTACCGACTTCTCACTAAACTTGCACCAAGATCGATGCATGTGCAAACAGTCAGATTTATGTTCGACAAGTGCACGTGCCAGAAATGGTTGGACAGTCTAATTCGGGAAATCATGACTGAGACAACGAAATTTCTGAAAGCATATTCAATGTCCCGCTTCTCGATGACAGAATACATGGTCTGCAGAACTCGATATTGGGTAGGAACATGAACCTTGTTTGACATACCCGCGAGCTCAGTAGTGCGAATAAAGCGAGTGACAGGCAAATAGACGTGGATGACAGCCACACGAGGGAAATGATGGTTGAAGGTAATGATGATGAGGAATAATAGAAGAAGAATAGAGGAACTCATTCGTGATTGTAATGAAGTTGCGCATTGTTGCTGATTCCGAAATACCTTTTTGCGTTTGGTCTCCAAAGACGAGCGATCACTTTCATAGCGATTAATATTCACGTCCCGCAAGTGTCATTTCGCAAGACAGAAGTAACTGCACCAAGTTTGTCGTTGTCGTTCGAGTTGGATAAACTGCACTAATCATTCGATGCATATGCCTAGCATTGGTCGCTCAGTTCGAGTTTCAACGTTCTCATTGCCAAAACAGTGAGTATTTGTGACGATAACCGTGTTACAAGTATAAATCGGTTGATTATTTCAACATTGCGCTATGCAGATCACCTCATAGTCCACGTAGCATCACGCCACTGATTTGCATATCAAGAATACGCCTCTCTGTAGCTCTATTTAAGGAGACTTAACAGGAAGCTGTTGGCAGTCGACTCGCCACTCGATTATTGTTCGCTCTGCGTCCCTGAGCTGGGCTTTAGCTCACAGTTCTACCGTAGTTATGGTAGATTTAGTGATCATTGTATTCTGTGTTAATAATGTAACAACCAATCAGTTCTTGATGATCAAGCTAATAAATCTGCAAGAATAAACTGAAAGCAACCTCAGAGCTGATTACATCGTTACAGTATTTGATTTGCTTTATAAGAGACGCCATTTGAGTGAAATCTGGAATTCCGCTGTGACTGCAATTTGTCGACGTGAAAATAGTTGCTAAAATAGTTGCTTTATGACACTACTGAGGGAAGTCAACTTCGAATTTCGTCCTTTCAAGCGATCAAATTGGGAAACTTCTTAGACTTCCAAATGCAGTGGACGTAAATAACAATTTTTCACCACACGTTAGTGGCATAAAAGGAGTCCCAGAAAGCTCGGAGTTGTGTGTATGTCAATCTAATAAGCAACGATTTACAGTTTATGGCTACACAATTGTACTAAATGAAACAGGGCTGCTTCTGTTATAATTTTCTGATGTCACTTCACACGCACATCACACAGTGTAATGCACAGACAAGCAGCAAAGTCGAAGCCGACAGACGTGCGAAAAGCATTCGAATGACATTCACGTTGTAATGTAAATTTAAAGCGCGTTTCGTATTCCCAGCAGTTGTCCGGATATGAAGTGCAGCGAACATGGCAATAATGGGACATCACGCAAACCTTACCGTAAAACTGTCTCCGTGAGTGTCAGTAGATCGTTGATGACGTAGAAAATATATTCACAAGAATCTATGAGAGAACCTCTCCTGGGAAACAGCAATTTGGGGTCACTAATATATGCCGAGATTAAACTTATTGACAGGACACAGGAAAAATTGCGACATTAAAGTGGTAGTGTGTAGGTATTTGCACGGTACTGTATCAGCGGCTGAAGATCGCGCGAAACTTCTCCGTGTAACTAAAGAGAGAGACTCGAAGACGAGACACATCAGCAAGGAACGCATCGCCGAATTGGATCCTACTTGGATGATGGTCGCGCATGCGATAAGAATGCGGGAATCAGTGAGAACTAAGGCAATTATACAGAACGACGTCAGAGGTAACAGCCGCTCAGATTGACGATCAATGGAGTGGTGGCCAAATCTCTGGCTAATTAAGGTAGTCTAGAGACAGCGCAATGCCATTCGCAGAACCCACAGAATCGATCGTCATAAACAAACAATCGACTTTCCTGCCTGAACATATCAATGCCAGCTGACTTGGTTTTACCTAAATCATTATTGGGCAGAAACCCCTTCAGGCAACAAAGAAGTTCAAGGATTCCTCTAATGACAAAACTTTGCTAATTAGAAAAATTTCCGCATGAAATAGGTAACTGTTGGATTCTGATAGCAATGTGAGGTCGATTTAATGAAAGTTGACTACATATGATATGGAGCATGATATGGAGTAGGGGAAATTCGTTGGAGTGATAAGCGACAGACTCCCAGAAACGTTACGTGATCATTCGTGATTCGTTAGTGATTGCTGGAGCGGTGACACTTGCAAACACATCCAGGAAGCAATTACTTTTACAGGGTAAACAAAACGACAATTTAATAGACAAATTCTCCTCCAAGTCTGCAAACATCACCGGAATACACATGGACAAGACTCGAGCCGCCACGGCGAAGAGCCCAGCTTCGAGCCCTGGGCTGCCGCGAGCCTTCCGAGAATTTCACCCCGAGCTTTACTGACATGAATATATTCATATTTATTGTTCATTGTCTCGAAACGGATTTCAGCCTTTAAGTTCTCTTATCATCAATGTGATACTGGTTTATCGTCGTCATCAAGTATGCCAGGTAACTCATCTTGATCTGACATGGTGAAAATTGCACGTGATAAGAATCAATTGCGCATGTGTTGGTTGGGAAAGATTTTCGAGGCTCACTGAAGACTCGCGGCGGCTCGCTGAGGCGCGAGTTTCGAGCCTCGACTGTTGATACCCGAGCCTCGAGCCTTAGAGACTCGCGGTGCCCATCTCTATTTGAGACAGTTTTCTGTATATGAGTGAATGATGAAATGTTGTTTGCACGTTTCGTTGTGTACGAGTAGTCGTATCGTTTCCGCTGTCTTCTAGTGTGCCAAATCTCGTCAGGCAGAGGCGTTATATCAGTGATGGTCTGATGTGTATATCTTTCTTTTTTTCGGTCGAAATCTCCCTCAATTCTCGACGTGTTAATTCTCGACGTGTTCTTAGCGAACCGAACGCAGCATTCAGTTTATTCAACGACGTGATTAGCAAGATAATGATGATGACTGACTGTTTTGCGACATATGTTGCGCATCGGATTAGATCAATGATTTTAGGGATGCGTTGCGACTCGGAACATTGCGAGCATAGCAAGAAATAAATGCTGACAAGTATGCGCGATGCGAAATGTGGCAAGATTTGTTAGAGAGTATGGATCGCAATTTGTTATGCGACTGAATGGATCTGTTAGCCGGTAGTGAATGCTCTGAGAAACGATGCGAGACAATCAATGAACCATTGGCGCAATTAGACGCGATACGGTTTCGATCGTTCTGCGGGGGAAATTAATTCTACTGAAATTATGCGAGCTGTTATTCTCCAGTAGGTGGGTCTGCATGACAGTCATTAATCTGAGCAGTAAATAACAAGAACGGATGAGTTAATTGAAAAGAATCACTCAAAGTACGATTAAGTACGATTAAGTACGATTAAGTAGGAAAACATGGAGTGGCTTCCTTGGATTCTGACTGATTGTCGCCATTTGCGTTCACTTGAAAAATGTCTGAGAAACATTTGCAAAAATGTCGACCCAAGCACACATCCATACCGAGCCCACCACTCCAGACCAGCTGATGAATGAATACTGACGGGTATTTATTCGATTATATTGACATGCGCGATTTGGAATTTCGGAATACACAAAGTGTAAGTTATTGGAACTCATCCTTGTCAAGGAACGCCAACAATAGATTCAAATCGCGAATATCGACATAATCGAATAAATACCCGTCAGTATTAATTTATCAGGTGGTCTGGATGTAGGGTTTGGTATGCAGACATCTGCGAAAGTGATGTAACGAAGAGAAGCACTTCTGAGAACTGAAAGTGAAAAGGGAGAGCATCGTGGATGTGTATGCATTTGTTGGAGGTTGTGCAAACTCAGATTCATGAATATGCACGAATATTGCCACGTGGGAGTGAGAAACATGTAACGAGCAAGCACTCGATGAGTTTAGCAAAGGAATAACGACATGATTTCGTTGTCAAATGCTGGCGATCGAAACGAGATTTGCTCTCCGGGTACTTGGAATGCCTCTTCTCCTGTTGTGCTCAGTGAATATGCACTATGCATTATGCAATGCAATTTCCTCTGACATTAACCAAATCTATTTCGTTTTCCTTCATTTCAATTGCAGCCTATATTAAATCGTGAAAATAATTCATGGAGCAGTCATACGAGGAAGAATCACGAACGGCCGCCAACTGAATGGACTACGAGCAAAATGTTCGTGTTTTGCATTCTCAATACGTTCACTCCCCTCGAGAACAATTCCATGGACCACTGATGGTACGCTTCTGTCTGCCACATTCAAGTCAATATCGGCAACACTTTACGGGCTACCATGCATCTAACTCCAAAACTAGGTCATCGATATTTCGATGCAAACATCTTTGCAGATTCCAGATTCCAGATTCGTTTTCGAGCCACAGATTTTCGTCGAATCGCCCGATACCCGAAATTATAAACTACAACCCGCTGGCGGGTTCGGGTGGGAAGGGATTTCGGGACCTGATTAGCCGTCTCAGGAAAGAAAGGCGGAATATGCCACCCATGAAAGAAACGATTCCTGACACCCCAGATGGTTTCTTTATCATAAAATCCCTAAGATAAAATTCCCCAAATGCTTTTTAATAATTTCCTTATTAAATCATAAAGTATTTAAAGTTTTCTTTAGAGTTTCTAATTGCTGTTTGACCACTCTCTCTATAGAAACCTAAACCAGTCTAGAAGTTTATAAGCAGAAACACATGTAAACTGTGAACCAGGACAAGCTGCGGATACAAGCAGTGTCACAAAAGTCCATCAATGCTAATCCATCATGGTCGGCAATGAAGCGTCTCATCTTACGCGATGACGTTTCATATGACAGGCATGTCGACTGATCGAGATGGGCCTGTTATTGATGGTCATCCTCACAACATTACCGCACACGATTTGCGCGGTGATGCGCTCGATTTTCGGTGCTCTTTCTCACAAGTCTTTCATCTCCGGTCATCTTCAAGTCTATTCAAAATTTGCTACGCTGAAATCGTCTAACATACATTATCCGGAAAGTCGTTTGCGTGTCGGAATGCAGCATATTTGTATTAAAATGTGTTGCGGTTTATCACATCGTAGCGCATATGTCGTATAACGCTTAATACAAACGATGATGCGGACCATTGCAGGATTTCGATTCATTTCTCTAAGCTGTGAAACTGTTCTCAGGACGAAGGAATACAAACTGTGAACACCAAACTCCTTCTATTGTC
This sequence comes from Osperalycus tenerphagus, assembly GCA_022876805.1. Lineage (NCBI taxonomy): Eukaryota > Metazoa > Arthropoda > Arachnida > Sarcoptiformes > Nematalycidae > Osperalycus > Osperalycus tenerphagus. Next base: position 4,773 of record JAGGCA010005342.1, on the reverse strand, counting down.
ATGGAAGTCGGTCGAGATTGACTTTGGAAAATGTCTTGTTAAATTGATTGAGAGAAGCATTTAGTCATTACCTGGGGTTGGGTCGCGGAACGTTTGTGTGCAATGATGTGGATGTGCGAGCAATGTCGCCACGATGAAGCACTTAGAGACGTTGCGAACGGTGAAATCGGGAAATGAAGGCCTCGAGATGCTCGACACTCATCATTGCGTCACATTTAAGTCGCACTACATCAATTACAATTAAGACGACGTGAAATCACCGAAATGAGATAGCGACACACAGAGCACACTTTCACTGCAATTTCACTGATCTTGCTGTTGATCAGTACGAGTTGTCCGCTGATAATTATAAGTGATGGTCAACGTTTTTCTCAGCGCGGTCTCCGTGCGCCACTTCGGTCGATCGGCGATTAGGTTGCAGGCAGCTCAATAGTCCGTTTTCCCGATGTGTCTTAGTCGCCTGGGTTTTTCATTCATGCCCCGCCAATTCTTATCTATTGCATTGAGAAATTCTCTGCTTTCGCTGTTGACTGGCCCTATCCTGTGAGAATAACACAGCAATAAGATTGCAGTTTATTTTATCGCAGCCGGATTAAGAGAAAGCAAGGCTCAGTGCATTTAGGAAATTTAACGGAAAAGATGCCCCTGGCAGCCATTGGCGAATTGCCCATACGTGCTGATTCCATAATCGATCATTTTTGTCTGACGATTCGTGTTTATGTGACTTCTGGCAAAATCAGAAAGTTGAACAATGTTGTTAATATGATTCTTTTAAATCAACTCAAAATCTTGTTCAGCAAAAGTGCCATTTACAGTTTATATAATTTTTTTTCTACCAACTCTGCCACATTTGAAAAGTGACATTTTTCTTTTCAGATATCAATCAAATATCCTCATCAGTTGCTTTGTGAAATAACTGTCTGTCTGTTTATCACAGAGATCACTCTTAATTATACAAACGCGAGAAATTTGCGTCAGTTTTTCAGCTTCGTTGTTTTTAATTGCGGAAAGCAATTACGAAAATTGAATGGAAATTGGGCGAAGAAAACTGAGCTGTGCAAGCGGTGCGAGAATGATGAGTGAATGGAAAAAGTTCGGAATCGAAGTGCTTTCAAAATACCACATCGGGGGAAAGCTGAAAATAGTATTCCCGAAGTCGAAGGAATGACGACGGAATGACGACGGAATGACGACGGAATGACGACGGAAGCAACAAAGTTTAAAGAGAAACAACGCTGTCGAAGTAATGATTAAACTATGGTCGTTACATTCGACCATTCGATGATTCTCGATTGATGATATCCATGAACGGCACGTCGCTTATTACAATAAATGACCTCTTTTGGCTATTTCTAGCTTGCACGATCAGTGCAAGATCGATGCCTTGCGCAATCGAAACGCACGTCAAACTGTCATCAACTAAATTTGTTTTGCACTTCGCTTAATCCGCGAACTACTCGAGTGACCAAGTGATTAGAAAAGTCTCCAAGCCGTCGATAAACGAAAGCCAGAATCAGCTACAAATTCGTGATTAATTTGTGAACATTCAATTCCGAAAGACATAGTCGCAAGTATTTCGTGAGGAGAATCCCAATCAACGTTCAGTGCTCTGCAAGTCGACTCTCGAGACAAGGATTCACTGCCAATTTTCGTCGACATTTCTTGGACTCATCGCGTCCGAGGACTCATTGCGTCCATTACAAAGAACTTTCATTTCTCTTTTGTCCGAATCATTGCCAGCTGATAAAATATACCAGCTTGAGGATTACCTCAATATAAGTGCCTGAATTCATATAATCCCACTGCTTATGGGTGAGAGGCGAAAGAAGTGAACCATCAGTAATGGTTGAGTACGAGCGAGAGGATGAAGATTGTTATTGTCGCAGTGTCCAGAAACCCGCACTTAATGCCTAAGCGGAATATTCAAATTCTGGAGTTACGGCAATAGCCGAGAATGAGTCGAAATAGAATGAGTCGTGCGGGATGAATGAAGAGGAATATCAAGTATAATTTGGCAAGTCAGATTCGCGGTAGTTTGATGAACACTCTATGCAAACATGAAGCTGCTCGCAACATTAACACGACTGGTATCGACGTGACCGAGATATGCACGAGTAAATGGTGAAAAAATAGAATGACGAACACGCAATACCTCAAAGTTATTTTCTCGTAACACAAAAGCCTATTGAAAAGTAGATAATAAGAGAAGATAAGTATGGTGCGAGATGCAAAAAAGTCCCCACGTCGCACTTATGAATATTGAATAGATGAGTATGAGGAAGACATAATGACTTGACTATCGAGGACGAAATCCGATGAAAACTGACACTGGTGATGTGCACGATGCTTGAGAAAGTAATGATCGAGCCTTGCCTGTTTCTTAGAGCGAGCGAGTTGGGAAACAAACAGAACTCATTTTGCTCGCAATGCGTCCAACAGAAAACTTTGATGCACTCTCGCACAGCAGGAATGGAACATAGGTGAAGCTCCAATTCACGCCGACGACCCTGACGAGGTGCCAGAACTGATACTGCCACAACTGATACGCACGTTGTCTTTTAACATCGCTTTTCGTCGTCGAGAACTCGCCCAATCGTGTCTCATTCACCGTTCCGACATTGCGCCTCATTTTCGTTACGAGGCTCAAGCTTGCGTCTATTTCCGTGCTTCCTCACCAATCTGCCCTGCACTCGTCTGGCCGCTATTCTTGCCAGATTTTATATCAGCAGAACATCTAACGGTAAGTAAATAAATTAGCTTGAGAGCAGTCAAAAACGACAAATATGATGTAGAGATATTAGCAATTCAAATTGAATGATCGTCGGATTAGTGAGCCAATTGCTGAAACGATGAAGTGTTCTCGACTGAAAGGCAATCGCATCGATTGACCCAGAAGAAAAGAAGAGAGCAGTGACGTAAAGCTAGGGGAAGAAAAAAACGAACCCAAACTACGTCAGTGTCGCGCAGTGAAGTCTCATTTCGGAGGATGACGAATTCCGATCGCAAACTGACTCCGAGCACGACACGAATCGACGACGATTATGACGATGACCAAGGATTCACGATCGACTTCATTTCCAGATCGGCGTCTCTTGTCGACCAGAGAACAGAAATGATAACTATAATAAATGAAACTCCATGGAAGCCGAGGAGATGATGGTTGTTGTTCAAAGTTTTATCTACGTGTTTTCATTCCTGATATTTCATCGAAATCTATAAATCACTTCTCGCACTAAAACTCCTGCGCTGAGTGCAGCTGTTCAAACGCGTTCTATCGATACCTGAAAACCTGAGAGGGAATTTATGTAAGAGCGCGGAAATCAGCTAGCGATGAAATCGGAAGTTGATGGTAGAGTGAGAGAAGCCAAATTTAGGGCCCAGTAAACGAGTGCGTCTCATTGAGTAGCGACATCGGTAATGTGTGACATTTCGCGGTCATGTGAAGCACATGGCCAAAGATGTGAGACAGCGAAAGTGTGCCCGAAAAAAATGAATAACGTGG
>JAGGCA010005315.1:20861-35966 GCA_022876805.1 Osperalycus tenerphagus | reverse complement strand
CGGCGGCGGCGGCGGCAATCATAAAAGGCAAATAAAGGCTTGGCGTGACGCAAGTAATTGTTTCAGAAAAGACACTTTTGTAAGTGGCTCATTAGGACCATTGAGAGCTTATTGCTCCATATTCCCCAATATTTACGGACCGGAGCGTCTTCCGATCTGATTGACACTGAACACCGATCGCGAAGAACGGCATTGAAAGGCTGTCCTCGAATTACTCTGCTCTTCACGTTTGACGGTCGTCGTTATCGTTGGTATATTTAGATTTATGGGTCTCTCCAGTTCGTCGCCGAAATGCTTCGATTGTTTTACTCTTTCTCCGGGCAACTTGCATCAATTATAACAATTTATTATAATCAGCGCTTCATTGGCTAATAAGGTTTACACAAATGACGTGACTCGTTACTTATGTGCTGCAGGTCTAACATCGACGAGCACGACACCCAAGACGCAAATCTGGCGCATTCCCGTCATGCACCGGGCTCAGCCGTCCAGCGTACACTCGTCCATCGATGTCCCCTCGGCACAGATTCCTCGCAACGACCTGCTTCTGACACCCGACCAGCTCCAAGACGCGCCTCTCCTTCGTGGCGTGTACGGTCTACCGGCTTACAACTCGCCGCATGGACTCTACACTTTAGAACCATCCTCCTCGCCGGCCGACTATACGGCACACAGTTCCGGTTTCCTTCTCAACGATCTCAGAGATCTTCAGACGGATGCCACCTCTCAACGTATTTATGAGCTTGCACTCGCTACTAACCCTGCCAAATTCTCGTTCGGCAATCGTGCCTCTGCCCACCAGGTCCTCACGACGCTGAAGAACCCGAATCGACAGCATTACGAGACTGAACGATTCGCGGCCGCGTCGTCGTCACCTTCACAGAGCGACGTCGAACTAATGAAACAGCTCAGTACGGATGTGGACCTCGGTAAGTTTGTCACCTATCGTTAGTTGTAATAATAAGTGCCTAAATAGATATTTCGATTTCACAGCTAATATAATAATTTACTAATTACAGCTAATTACTTGAAAGCAGCTACGGCAGAATCGACTGCCCCCAAGCAGGACACCATGACCAGCGGTGGTACCGAATCAAGCAGCGAGTACGCAGAGAGTGAAGAGACATCGCAGCAGGTTGTGACGAACGCTAAGCAGAAGCCACTATATCAGAACATGGTCGAAGAGCACGTGTTCGACACAGATACCGCGAATCACCTCATCAAGAACAACGATCCTGAATTGAGTTCGAACGCCATCGGTGATTCAGATGCGCATTCCAATCACGACAGCGAACTCGCAGCACTTCTAGCCGCCAATCCCAGCAGTTCTGCAGCGGAACTTCTCTCGCTGTCCTCTCTCTCCGATTTCTCACCGCTCGACTTCCTCCCGACACCTTTCGCTTCATCGGTACCATTCCGTCCACTAACTGTTTCCCCACCGATGTCTTATAGTCCGATGATGTCGCCTGCCCAGCCTCACATGAGCTTCATAGGTGGACCACGAGTGCCGCCAATGGGCCCAATGCGACCACCGCCAATGATTGGTGGCCCGATGCCGAATATGATGCCGCGCCCGATGGGACCGCCGCGTCCCGGGATGTTTGGACCTCCTACCATGCACCCACAAATGGCAGCGATGATGCAAGCAATGGCCACGGTTCAAAAACAGGCAATGCAGAAAACTCCAAACAGCGGCAATCCTCGGTTACCAATTGGTTCCACTGCTCAACAACATCAACAGAACCAACAGCAACAGGGTTCGAGAGGAAGGCGAATTTTGAATAGGCTCAATCCGATGAATCTGTTTCGGAGACTGCGAACACAGAGAGAGAAACGAGACACGGAGTCTGCTGTGCACTTTCCTGGGGAGGAGCGAGATCCTAGTCAAGAAAAAGACAGACAGAGAACCGCTCGGGTGGTCATCATAACGCCAAATACGTCTCACGACCGCGTGAGATTCGCGGACGAAAGCAGACAGGAAAACACGAGTGCAGAGGAACTTCTGCCTGCCGAACAAGGATATTTTCCGCTTCGAGAGCCGTTCGACGGATTCGACGACTTCGACGAGAGGCCTCGTCGAAGACGATTTCCGCCGCGCAGAGGTCGACGAATACATCCGGGCCGCCAACCGCAAAGGTTCGTGTTCGCTGACACCCGAACGCTTGGTCACCGGGGCCTGATGGGCAGTGGCAATTTCGAGGTCATTCGTGGCGGCGTCTTCCGCGGCAGAGAACCATCGAGTAGGGGCGGTGGTTATGAAAATGATCACGATCGCGGCTTGTTTGCCGGACTAGATGACGACTTCTTCGGAGCAGCAGGCGGAGGGAGTCCGGAAATTCTTGGTTTCCAGGGTTATAACCACTTTTCTGGATCAGGATCTCTGTACAATATCTTATCGGCTAATAGTAATAAGAATCCAAAGAGTGCTTCGAGTGACGACAAATGGGAGAATGAGACGGATGGACATCACTTCATTTCGGACAGCAGTACAGACCTCAAAGCAGTTGCTTGATGACGATTTTCCTCTGCTCATCACCTTTATGTTATTATTTTATATACATGTACGACCTTGCATTATGTCATAGTCAATAGTCTACTAATTGTACTATTTACGTAATGACCATGAAATCTTGGACCAAATCAATGCAAATGTGATGTTTCGTTCGCGCGGTCTTCACTTCCATCCTTGTGCGTTATAAAACCGCTTCGTGTCTAACTGATAATTTGATCCGATCGATCGACTGATAGCTGCTTTCGCTGGTCACATTGTCACATTGGTCACAATGTCAAAGTATGTACAGTCAGTGCAGAAAAGTTAGTCCGATTCCGGTTAATCGATCCGAAGTGAGTGTTACGAGTAAGCAGACCGTAATGTTGAACGATGACTTTGTGGCTCTGCATTCAATTAACCATCTACGTGTGCATGACGAACTCGATAACAAGATGATGGTGAACACCACAAATTGTACAACATTTAACGCTAACACGCTCCGATGATTCCATGTCCTGGTCAGTCGTCGTCACTCTTGACGGAGCTAATCTCGGTCGCGGTTTCACCAAACTTGTGTCCCAATACAACTGAATCAATTCTTGTATTGTCTTTTCGTGGCGCTCTGAGAACATTGAGCAGGAAGGGCACGAGTAAGGTCATCGAGTAAGGTCATCGAGTAAGGTCATCGAGTAAGGTCATCGAGTAAGGTCATCTACAGACTGCACTAATATGCGAAGAATTAGACCGAAAATCGGTGCAAGATTGACGTCGTGTCCAACGAAGTAATGATTGAGAATAAGATGCCTCTCTTGCTCCGTGAACTGCTCCATTTCCGAGCTTGGTAATTAAGCAGGCGAATTTGGAGAAGACTTTTACTCTCGAGTGTACACAGAAGTACTCCATGGAACAGTGATTATCAAATCAGTGTTGCTCGTTATTGAATTGTCGCGCGTTCCGGAGTCAAATCAGGTGATTGAGGCGTCTTGTTTGCGATCGAGTGTCCACTGTCCCAACGCTCCCGTGTCGTCCTGGTGATCAACAATTTAACAAGCTCGCAGCATGTCCAACAAGGAGTTTCACTCGTCACTGCTGGGCACTCAGCACAAGTGGTTCGACAAATTCTTGGCGTTCCAGCGCCATCCGAACAACCTGGACGGCGACGCTTTCTACTTGGACATCATGAAGGACATCTGCTCAGAGCGCATCACTACACAGATCGCCATCCATCTGCTGTCACTGCTCGAACAGAACATTCACCTGGTCGACAGTGCTGAGAAAGTCGAGCAAATCATTGGATCGCTGCTAAACATCCTGTCTAACTCATCACACAAATCGAACACCGTCGATGACCAACTCATCAGTAAATATCTGTACACGCTCACCGTCTTCCTCATCTACCATTTCGAGCGGTTGGCCACTAATAGCGAATCGTTGCGTCAGTTAGTGGACGATGTGATCGACTATATGATAGACGTGGCGGTGCGAAAAGCGTCGAAGAAGAAAATCAGTTTGGCGGCGGCTCACTGCTTGACGGAGATCGAGGCCAACATTCCCGGCCTGGTATCCCACTCGGATAAGTTCGACTCGCTCAAATGTTCTCATTTGCCTCTGTTAGGCACTGCTCTGCTCGCGTCCACTAGTCGACCTCATCTGACGCAGAAAGAAATCAACATATTGATTACTGATTTATCGCAACTCAACCCCGTCGCCCAGAATGGTATTCTTCTCGAGTTGCTCCACGTCATGGAATCGCACCAACTGTCGCCAATGATATTCAAACCCTTCATCACCGATTTCGCTCAGAGCTCGGAAATTTATCAAACACAATTAGCTTTTATCCTGTTCCAAAAATTCGGCTTAGAACTCTTCTCGACCATCGAAGAGCAACAGTTGATCCGACACTTGACCAGCGTCAGTTCACAACATTCGCTGCCAATTGCTCACAGACTGCTGGCTCTTGATTTTATTCGAGACCTGATGGAAAGGTCCGTCAAATTCGACGCGATTAATCACGGCGACTTCGATATTTCACCATTCGATGGCCCCGATACACAGGAGAAAAAGTTTGCCATTCTCAGCCAATTGAACAAGATCGATGACAGGAATCTTTTATTCAGTTTGAAGTCGTTACAAAACTTGAGCTTGGTGGGCAAGAACAATCGCGCGACGAATGCTCTGTATCGAGTTATACATCTTCTGTTGTGCAAGCGACCGGACATGAATTCTGACTTGGAAAAACTGCTCATATCGCTGATATTCGCTGATCCGAGACGGAACCTCCTCCATTGCCTTAAATTGATGGAAGCCCAGCCATGCCTCATCGAAAATATAGCAAACCAGTTGGTGCACAAACTTGTAAACTGCGATGACATTGTCAAAGATCAGCACGACCTGGGATTCTACCTGTTAGCAATTGAGTGGAATCTTGGGAGAAAAGAATTCTGTTGTGATGAAAGTCTGTTGCTCAAACTATTGCCTGTGATGTCTGAGAAGTGTGTCAGTTACCCATCACTCAACGAGCGACTTCTGTCTTGTTTGACATCACTAATTCGTAATCAACCGCTCACAGCCGAATTGCGATCGCAAATTCAAGATATTCTACGACAGTTTATCAACGAAGACGTCTCGAAGGATTCATCCGTTTCGAGCTGGGCACAGATGTATTTAACTGCTCTCGATGTGTTACACGATGATAGCATTCGGAAAGTTTTCGATTTCTGCGATGATTTCGGAGAGCGATCTTCCGAACTAGTCAAGCACGTCGCTGTAACGCCTTTGGAAGTAAAGCGCATTGAGAATCGTGGACGTGCCAATCTCATGCAAAGGACGTTCCCGTTCAAGCTGAAATTCGAGATTTACATCAAAGCCGGTGTCGAGTTGGACAAATTGTTTGCCGTCGTCATTTACGTTGACAGCTCGAACGATGATGTTCATCAGCAAATCGAGATTCCAATTGTAGAGCGCAGTCAGAATCCCGTCATTGTTGAAGTAGATATTCGGCCGACATCTGCGCGACCTTTTGTCGTGTCGCTGAGCTGCGAATTCAGTGACTTTTTAGCCAACTCGTATTACTGTGGCAACTTTTCGACATTTTCGTTAACATTACAAGACTTGATGCGGCCCGTTGATGTTGGTGATGCCACATTCGATCAAGTCTGGAATCGCGTTGCTGGCTCTCCAAACAGCATCGAGAGCAGGCTCTCTTTGGAACAGTTTACCAACGCTGAAGAGTTCTTCAACGAGTATTCGTGGTTGAGCCAATACCAGTTTGGTACGGCGGACAGCGATGGTAGAAATTACTTGATGTGTGCCATTCCCAGTGACAAAGTGATGCTGATCAATGTTCTTGTAGTGAACAACCAAGTTAATTTAAGCTTGCTGAGCAACGATTACGAGATGATCGAATTGATTTTCAATGAGATCTGCAACCGGAAACAGTAGCAATTAAATTATAATATTGTTAATAATTCGTTTATAAATGGGCAAATTGTCGACGCCACGATGTACACGACGATGCACTCGATGGTGGACGCAGCAAAACAGCTCCAGACTCGAACTCAGAACGTCGACAGTACCAATTCTGATGGTCATATTTAATGACACATTTCATTATTTTCGTCTACTTTTGGATGGACAAACGAACAAGAGAGCTAAGTGGAGATGGAAATGAGTCGCCTTCATTCCAGCCTTCCTCTGGACATCCTCCCGATGATATTCGCCAAACCAGAACTGCATTGAGATGGTGATGAATCGACGACGGTTACCGCATCGTCGACATCGCACCTCCATCATCCTCACCGAGGCGTCTATCGCGTCCTAAACTTGATTTACGACGATCGGCAAACATAGAAAATGATACACACACGACTTACGCAAGCGGGACGAGAAATATTTAAGTTCCTATATCAAAATTATGAAAAAGATTCCAGACATCTGTATTTAGAGGGAAAATTTAGACAAAATCAAAACGAAAGCAACAAACATGACGGTTGTAAATAACAAATTGATAAGACTCGGCATGATTCGCGCAATTTTTCGGCTGTAATGATTCAGGCAAACTCCATCCACCCATTCATCATCGAATTAAATTCGTTTTGCATGTGTTTATCAATGTGAATGGAGTTAATCGGACAACAGAGAGTGAATGCGTCACTTCTGAGATTGTTCATCTGGGACTCGTCTCATCATCACCCGGATTAGCGAACTTTTTTTTTATAGAACTCACAGGATTTATTGAGCGAACTTCACGGACATTGGAGACGAGTCTCCGATAGAACGAACATCATTATGGGATAGAGACCTGACGGAAGAATAGAGAAAATGAGACTGCTTTTTAACACTCCAAGGTTTCCAACTTCTAATCACCAACCTTTAGGGAACTTGTATTGCCTCCGTTGCGTGACCAACTGCAGTCCAGCGCGGCGGAAAATGTCCAACATCAGCCAGAGTGGTCGTGTCACAGATGAGTCCCGCGTGTCGGCATCCATCTCGTCCGACGAGGTAACGTTGTCCTTGATGACGATCACGCCGTGCGGCCTCTTCAGTGCCGACTGACAGCGCTGTAGTGATATCACCAAATTAGTGAACCATGAATCAAAATTAGATAGAAGACAGATTTGCCTACTTGTAGAAATGCGACGAAATCGTCATCGGTCAGGTGTCCGACCACCCACTGGCACCAAATCACGTCGTACTTCACTGTTGGGCTTGGTGTCCATTCCTGCAGGCCCGAACAGATCAATTCGCCGACTCTGTCATGAAACAGGTTGGTTCCAATGTACCTGGAATGAGAGAGAATATGTGAAGCAAGCGAAAACGTGGCATGACCGAAATTCGGGTTTATACGTACTCTTCGCTCGCCTTGAGGAACTTCTCCTCTTGTTCAAGGAGGTCAACGACATCGAAGAATTTGGTGAGCAGGTGTTTGGTGACGCGTCCAATACCTGCTCCGCAGTCCAAAGCGCGGGTTGGCGATGATGGGAAGTCTTTTCGCTTGTCGCGCATGTGGATCGGCGCGAAATATTCAGCGAGAAGTCTTGACGAGGCTTGAATGTCGATGTTGGTGATGCGCGACAATCCACCGAGCATTCCGTCCACAGTGGCGTCCACTTGTTGCCAGTAGTTCTTGCCATTGCCGTAGAAGTTTTCCAGGCGAACGCCATTAATTTCGTAGGCAGAGTTCGTGTTTGAGTTCGTGTCCGTGTCAGCGTTCTTTCGGAAATTACTTGAAGAACTACTTGTCGCACTCATGTTCGCACGTGAGTTTGAAACGTTCTCGAGTTTGGCGCCACCTGCCAGCAACGTTCGAAGCTATCAACGCGCACGTGCACGAAGATGTGATCGGCAATCAAATCTGATTCGTCTTAAATATGAATTGCTTCAAATTTCCAGTGCCCCAATCGTCGTTTGTCTTCGACACCATTTCCATAGACGACCTACTACATAATGGCAAGTACAGTCGAACGATGGACATGCATCACTTCGTTGAACACGTGCAACTCGTTTTGCCGAGCGTCATGTTGCAATCGCACGTGTCAACTTCCATCGCCAATACCATCGCTGACATTTCATTCCAGTACCTGCTCGCTCGCGATGTCCCTGTCACGGTACTCGTCAACAAGATATTGATCGAAGGTTACGTGAAGAAGGGCTCTCTGCACGCGCTCTCAATCAACACGCGCAATGATGTCGATGACTGTCTCGCTCTCCTGCCTCCCGGCAAACTTGTCATGTCGCTGACTGAGATCACCTACCATCGACTGGGCCTCGTGGCGAAAAAGCTAATAAAGCTCCCGAAAGGTATCGAACGGAAGCGCATCGTTGAAATTGATCTGACCGACGAGAAATTCACGCCGGCTACTAAACTCTATCAGCGCACTTTCGATGCGCTACGTCGGTCGAGAATGAAGTTTGACCTGCTGATAAAGTGGCGCATCACCGATGAGCAGCTCATCAAGCAGGACATTTCGCCTCTGTCAATCGAAAACTTTTTCAAGTACCTTCGCGATTCGGACGTGAATGATTCACGTGTGCGGGCAATACAAGTGTCTCGATGCGCGCCGTCCGTGCGGACGTTCTGTAATCGCAACGTGAAAATGCCGTTCATCGATAGCGACAAACTCGCATCTTATAGCACCGATGTCGAGGATGTGATCAACTGGATCGGCATGCAGACTTGTGGAATTGATTGTCAAGACACTGACTTGGAAGTGTGCTCGGCATTCAACTACGCACAACCGACAGTGGTCCGCAATGTGTCCTGCATGCAAATAAGTGGCTTTTTCACTTCACAGAATGTGCGATCATTAGTCGAGACACTCCGGAAGTTGGACTGCATTCCATTCAGTGCAGTGATTGCGAACGGGTTCGAGGAGAGTATCGTGTCGTGGGGCGCCAAGAACGCGATGCACCACTGCGATCTGAGCGGAGAGAATCTTAACGGCATCGTTGTGCATAAACATAACGACGACTCGCAGCAGATTTGCTGGTTATGGCGAGTTGCGAATCAGCTCGACTTTGCCATCGAACGACTGTGACTGACTTTCTTGATGTGATGCAAGTTTAGCTCGCTTATCTTTTGGCACAGATGAAATCGACGCCACCTCCGTGTCTGTTTTGGTCACAACTCATACCGATAAGCCTCAGTTCTGAGCAAATAAATCGTTGTTGCCTTTTCCGGCACTAACTTTTATTATCACACAAGATTGTCATCATCCAGCGTTCGATTCGAGATACAAACATAATTTAGTCATATTCACGTGTTTGTGAGGGCAGCAAATAAAGTCGAATACAAAAGTCGTAGTCAAAAGTTAACAGGAATGGCAAATGATGGATGAGTGTAATAATGATGTCAGAGAGGAGAAAGGTGAGAAAATGAAGAGGAGGGCAGGGCGAAAATCTTTTCATTGACTTATTGCTGATTTGGTGAAACTGGTTCAAGGAGGAATTTGTGTGCCAGCCGAAATCAGACACGACATCAAAATGAGGGACAACGAAGGCAATTAAGCAGTGCGTAACAAACGATATTTGTCAAACGTCGTACAAAAATGTCTTCGACACACATGATTAAGAAACATCTCATAATTCACTATCAAGCCGGTCGTACTCACTCTTGATGAATGGCTGCGAGCGACTAACAACGAGCATCGTGATTGTGATCTTCGTGTTTCAGGTTCGCGGCAACATTAATTTAGCGATCGCGATGGCGATTTGTGCTTGGAAGATCGATCACAATGTTTTTCTTGGTGTCCATGCTTGATGTTGATATGACTTGCTCCTCGTTTTGATCCTGAATCAATCAATTAACAACAATAAATGCAGTTCTTGTTCTGAAGGCACAGAAAACTGAATTAGATTAAGAGGTGTCGGCGATGAGTGCAGACCGCCGATAGTAGACCGGTGACCGCACGTACACTGCATGTACACTCTAAACGGACAGCGAAGTCCCTCGCTAAGTATTTTCTTTTGGGGAACTGGTCAACTAGCGACTAGACAACAACCGACCATCAAAGTATGATGCACTTGGACGAGCAACTCGCACAGCAATAATTCGTGATGCTTTGCTTCTCCTTAGTCGTGGTATAGCTCATCTCGCGAACGATCTCAGCAAACACAGCGTCTACATTGCACTTGTTCTTGGCCGAGGCTTCGATGAACGGACAGGCCCATAACTGCGCGAGTGCCATTCCTTCGACAGTGGATACTTCTCGCTGACCCGTTATCTCGAGGTCCACCTTGTTGCCAACCAGCATAATAGGCACGCGCTCGGTGCCCTTGACGCGCACGATCTGCTCTTTCATATTCTTAATGTCCTGGAACGTCTGGAGCGACGTGATCGAATAGACCACAACAAAACCCTGGCCATTCTTGATGTAGAGATCTCGCATGGATGCGAACTGCTCGGTACCTGTTCGAAACACGAACGACGATTTGGAATTGAGAATGGCGATTATCGAGTGTGTGTCATACCAGCAGTGTCTAGGATTTCGAGCACCTGCGGCGCACCATCGACCTCGATCTCCTTCCTGGCAAACGGCATATAGATTATGAATCGGATTGGGGGAAGAAAGGGAGACGCACTCACCTGTAGAAGTCCTCGATGGTCGGATCATACTTCTCCATGAACGATCCACTAACGAACTGTACCGTCAGCGCGGACTTGCCGACGCCCCCCGAGCCAAGAACAACCACCTTGTACTCGCGCATCGCCCCTCTCTTGGTGGACTGCAATCGCACACCTGATGGTATGGTCGTCCTATCGCCGCATGGCCAGGCTGCGAGCGACGATCAACTGAGGAGCGTGAATACGTGAGGATGGCGGTCGAGATGAAGAGCCAAGTGAAAGATGCGAGATGCTCACCCGAGGTGATCTCATCGACGGAGCGTGAGGAGTGAGGAGTCTGGCTCGCGGCGATCAAATGAGTTGAGTCGAACTGATTGTGAGCCGTCAAGCAAGTCCGGGCGACGAGCCCATTTCAACCACCCATGTGCGCACTTTTCAAATCGACACACTTCAACTTCTCATTTACCAAATTCAACGCGCATCCCGCTCGACGTGCTCTCTACATGCAAATTCATATATGTATAGTATAGCAATACATATTTATCACAATCAACAAATCAAAATCACCGAATCGAACGTAAATAAATAGCGAAAAACACTCGTCGACTCGTTGACTCGCGACCAGGGCTTGCTCAAGTTTTATGTCCAAGAGTGTGAGGCGGAGAATCTTTTTTTTGTTGTTGAAGGGCCTGCCCTTTGTCGGACTTTCGGTGGAAATCATTTCGGCCGATCTTCCAGAAAGGAAGTTTATCACCAGCGGTGATTCACCACCCCTGTACCCCTTCATCAATGATGCTCGCGACTGTGTCGACAACGAGCTGCCGCCACACGTCTGTCATCCTAGAGCACATTTCATGTCCTATGATCGCTGTTCTCTCCTCTCAACACATCAACAAGTCGCTCGACCAACGCTTTCCTCTTGAACCGCTGTGCTTCACCAATCGTTTCTCTCAGCAAGAATTCCTTCATCATTCCTTCGTACTTGGACAACTCCTCGAACAGCGGCTCGAAGTCTACGAAAACGGAACAAAATCATTGCGATCACCAACTACAAAGCCAAAAGTTATGTTGTACTCACTCTTTCCCGGCCTTCGGACCAGTTTAATTAGATACCTCTTGACTTCCAAGTCGTGTTGACTCAACCTCAAACACTTGCTTTTGCTCGATTCCCTGCTCTCCAGTGTACCATTAAATTCGGTATGGTTCGGTACAGTACTCATCACCGAGTTCGCAGTGACAACTCGACCGTTAACTGGCTCGGCAACAGGCAAAATCAACGAGACAGGCAGCGAATTCTCGGATGGCTGTAGCTCACTGTCGTCTGGCGGTGGCGTAACATCGTTTACGACTTCTTGAACATGATTCGCCACGTTCACGTTGTCCGGGAAGGTCGACGTGTCTTGAGATGGAGCGGCGACTGCCATTGATGCTAACTGCTGAGCTGCGGATGTCAATAGCGAATGAGATGATTCCTGATCGAAATAGTGCTGCAAGATTTTGTTTTCTTTCTCTCTGACGAACTCTTGCAATGTAATCGTAGGTTGCTGGGAAGGTTGCGGTGAGGACGGTGGTGATGCTGCATTTGGAGAGAACGGTCGCTGAAGTGGGAAGTCTCTGGGAAGAGGTCCAGGCTTGCGCTTCGCTCTCACAGGCTGTTCCATCATCGGACTCGCTGCCCTTTTCGGTGATCTCGCTGGCGACGAGCCACCGACCAGATCGATATCAGCCTCATCGACCATCATTCCTCTCTTGTCGATTTTGAATGGGTTACCGAACATGTGTTGGCGGACAGGCGTCGATTCCAACTCTCTTAACGGCATTGGCATTCGCTTCAAGTATTCCTGATAATTGCCCATTTGGCTTACCGGCAGCGAGTGCAGCTGATCCTCGTCCTGGAACTTCGTGCGACTCGGATGTTGAAGGAAATTACTTCGCATCCTGAATATCTGGTCTAGCAGTTCATGCCTGTTAATGTCGAACGGATTGCGATAACACTGCGTTCGATTCTCATTGATAATATTCGAGATCTTATCTCGAATTCGGATGATAAAACCTTGAAAGTCATTGAGCTCGCTCTTGAGATTGACAAAACGATGACTTAGAGAAGGATTCGTACAGAGTGTCAAGTCGCTGATCTTCCGAATATTACTTCCCGCATTGATAACTCGAAGTCCTTCCGGCGTGATCGGTTTGGCAGTTCCTACAGAGGCGACCAATTTGTCGAACTCGACTTTCGCTTGATTCTTCAAACGCTTCAAGTAGTTATGGACAGAATAGCTCAAATGATGACAATAAAAAATATGATAATAGAGAAAAGGGAGAAGAGAGAACTGTTAGTTTGTTTATTCAGATATATTTACCCAAAGATTACTGTCCATGATAGTACGTAGTACCTACCTCAAACAGTTCTGTTCCATGTTGTCGGGCACCAAGTTCGGTGTTGCACCCATCCGTTGCAGAGCTCGTCTCAGCGGACCAGCATAGTACAGTGGCATGTTCTTCAGGTAATTATCGAACTGCATTTTCCATTCTCTACCCGGTTTGCCGTGGTGAATTTTGAATAGATCGTCGAGCAGTGGAAGTAGTACGGGATAGTTGTAAGGCAATACGAACAAGTTGACACAGTTCAGGGTGGTGCTGGCTTTGAGGTAACCAAATGGCATTCCCAACTCGCAACTTCTATGTGAATTGCCGACGTACACTTGCCACGCGACGTGTGGTTGTTTGCGCGACAAGATGAACTGCGTCAATGATGATGAATCCAACTCGTACTTGTCAAATGGCAGATTGTCAATCACCATTGGATCACTGTTCGTGCAAGTGAATTTCACAATGGGATGCGCCGTTCGTGGCGGCAATGATGGACAATTCAGGTCAGGCCAGAACGATTCGGGAATGGGCCAGTGGCCGACCGAGTAGCCCTTCTGAGCGGATCGTTGAACGTAAACCAACTTGCGACAACTGTGCCATGCTGGTTTCGAGTTGGGCGTATTCGATCCACTATTGTTTGCGGAATTGGTGCTCGAGCTCGATCCACCGTTTATCAACCCGCCGTTCACTGTTGGCGTTGTGCCACCACTTCCATTCAATTGAGGCTGCTGCTGCTGCTGCTGCTCTTCCTCGCACGGGATGATCGGTGGTGGATCAGGACCTACTTTTTCGAACTGAATCACGACACCACCTTGAATCTTCAGTACAAGCGCGTCGATACTCTGCATTAACGAACGCTGCGACGTGATGGCGTACGAACGACCTGCAAGAGAGGAAACAATGCGCGTATTAATGAAATGAGCCACAACATACGCATAATAATCAGCGCAGTAATCGAGTTCATACCGCCCCACAGAGAGGGACATGACGTATGATGATCGTCGGGACACTTTGATGTCCCTATACCGTAAACCAAGCACATCAATAACAAAAGTTCGGTGTGTGACACCGGCGTGGTTTCGTCGAGTCGAGAAGTGTCTCATTACCTCCTGTCACATCACACATGGCCTCGATTGGCGAGCTATCGAAAGGCACACTGAGTGAACTCGAGTTGACGAAATTGTCATTCGGCGGAGTTCCCGTTAAGCGCAATACGAAGCTGAATAGTCGCTGATCCCATCGAAACGGTTCCTTCGTCAACTCAGAGCCGGGTACATTCGAATGCATGGGCAGATTGAGTTCTTCCTGGACGCCCGACGCGCTGCTCAGTTTGCCGCCATCGGTAATCACGATGATAATGGAAGGCTCCAGAAAGTATGGACATCGTCCTTGTCCGTATGTGTCGATACCGGTCTGCATGCGATTCAAGTTGAGCAGGTCGAACGCGTTTTTCAGTGCTGGGCCCAACGTGGTCATGCCATGCGCGGTCAAGTTCTTGAGCTCGTTCATGAAGACGTTGTGGGACTCTTTCCATCCGGCCTGCAACGAAGAGAGAACAATCAGTTGAAGCCAGGAATTGATCAGAAAAGAATGGAACTGCATTCACGACGGGAAAATGTCACTGTTCTGCTCACCTTTATGTTGGCCGGCGGATCTTCGAAAGTAAGCAACATGTACCTGTCACCGCGACTGGCACTGTCTCGTTGACGGGCCTGCAATAATTTGCAATAATCTGCAACAATTCGCGACCAGATGACCACTTACCTTGAGGAACTTTTCGACAGCGTCTTTGGCAACATCGAGCAGTGTCGGTCGTGCACCCATGTAAGTCCTCTGGTTCATGGACCCACTCGTATCGATCAGGAACAGAATGATGGTCATGATGGTATGATGATGTTGATTTACCGACGGCGTTGGCCGTTTGTCGCTCGTTCTCAACTGCTCCGTTCTGTCATACCTTCAATGTTCGCGTATATGATTTTCAGCCCCTCTCTGTCGACCCCATCACGCATTCGATGGGCGTCTCCACGCATTCGATGGGCGTTTCTATTCATTCGAACTTGTGACGTCGTCAATGATAAGGCGCCTCGACTAAACGCTCAGCGCCCAGTGCAGCGTGTCGGCGCCCCTATCGGGTGACCTCCGTTCGCGGACGGACTCGTCGTGCATCGAGCAACGAAAT
>JAGGCA010005294.1:20937-37386 GCA_022876805.1 Osperalycus tenerphagus | reverse complement strand
GAGTTTTCAGTAAAACGGAGTTCAATAAAACGGAGGAGCCACTGTACATCTTCATATTATGTGGTGTCTTTTTTTTGTGTGTGCGATCCCCACTCGCTAACGAGTTCTTCAGTACGAGCAGCGAGCAATTAAGAATCGCAAATTAAGAATCCTGGCCGCACAAATTGGTGAGTTAATTAATTAGCGTCGTCGCAGAGCAAACAGCATCGAGACAGCTTGTTCGTCGCATGTGCACGATTATTGTACATTTAGTAGAGAGAATTAATGAGAGCTGTCATTAAGAAACTGGTGACTATGGGATTGCTGTGCTCGCAAGTTTTGTTCGCGACAAAGTTCTAGATTGAAAGTAAACGGAGGAAGGGCGTTGAGAAGGAAGAGAAGAGAGCGCGCAGATCGAGTCTGTTCGGGTTCAGCGTCGATCCATCGCCTTGCCTCTCGCACTTCGCGATTATCGTTGCTCGAACACGCCAACCGAGACCCATTCAGTGCTCAGTTCACTTGTGCCGTGCTCGGTGACGGTTCGACAAAACTTGGGAGAGAGCGCGCGGCAAGTGAATTGCGAGTGCCAATTCGGTGGCAACTCGAAGCCAATCTGCATACTCTTTTTGGTTGTTCAACTGCTGCCGAAAACTTGTAGCCGCGTCGAGCTTACCATGGACGTCTACGCTTATGTGTTCGACTGCGAGAAGCATTCCGGAAGTGAGTACTTGGCGCTGATAGCGATTATCGTTTCCTACAGTCGTGTTGAGTGTGTCAACAAATAACAAACTGCAATCACTCGAATGTCACTCAATGAGCTTTTCCAATGTCACCGAATTTGACCAGTATCGATGAAACAGTAACTGACTGTGCGTCACATTCTTTCGCAGAAAATACATAACTTCGTTCCACGTCTTGTTCAGCCGCGATCCCATCTCGACTTATCCATCAAGTAGCCCTCGAGACGCAGCATCTCCGCATCCAAATCCATCTCGACATCCGCAGCATTTCGCTCCAGCAGCGTCACTTCTGTCTCACCCCACCGGAAAACGATAATCATCGTCGCATCTGCGAGGAAATATCAATTTTTGATGTAACACATTTCTGGGATTTGGTCGCGCGTCCATTCTTGCTTGGTGCACTTCGTGACTTTGACTTCTTTTTTTACCAGAAGGTCAGACTCGCGTCTTTACTGAACTGTCAACAACAACAAAATTTCCCTATCTGGCTCAAGTTTTTTTTAACTTTTTGACGAAACTTTCATTTTCTGTGTGATGTCGCGTTTATTGGTTCTGAGCAGACCGTCATCATGTGTAACGTGTTAATTTATCAAGTGTCATTCTCGCGATTTTTGACTGCAATTACACCGAAATTGACTGCGTTCAGCTTATCTGTCTGAACACTTGATGATACCCTCATTACCAGGAGTAATCAGGATATCGCCGTCGTCTCGTAGCTGATCTTCGTGCTTTGGAGTTCGTTGACGAGCGATCATTAAGTGAAGCGAATCGTCGTGACTACCGATAAACTCACGATGGCCGTGCCGAAACAGAGTTCAGTAACTTTAGAATCATTTTTGATGCACCTGCTGTCGCGCGTGGACGAGATCCGCGACCGGGCGAACCGGAAGAAACCTGTGCGCGATGAGATGAGGACACTTGAATTTTGGCGAGCGATAATCGCAGAGTGCCTGGCCGCCTTCCTCTACGTCTTTCTCGTGTGTGCTACTCACGTTTCATGGACCGGATCACTTCTGGGTCATCAGCCAAATTGGATTGTGATGTCGCTGGCGAGCGGATTCGCGATGGCCACGCTATCGGAGTGCTTCGGACACATTTCCGGCGCCCACGTGAATCCGGCGACGACGTGCGCGATCTTCGTGACATCGAAGATAAGCCCCTTAAGAGCACTCTGCTACATTGTTGCCCAATGTGGCGGCTCGATTGCCGGAGCTGCGCTACTCTATGGGTAAGTGACACGAGACGACATGTGTGGTGCACCTTAACATCATCCAGGAACGAACACGAATTGAACACGCCGCGAACATCGAGCTCAAACTGATCGTTAGGGTTGATGTGATGTGATGTGCGATGCGACCTAATGTTCAAGGGTCTTCTTGTCTTGCCGGCGATGTCTTGCCGTTTTTTATGCCATGTATCTACAACACACCATGCTCATGCTGATGGCTGACGGTGATGTCTTTTCGAACAAACAAATCGATCCTGGCACGCTGACATGTACATAAAGAAGTGAGTGGCACGACATCGAGAGCAGATGCGAAGTTCGCGAGAGTACAATTTTCGTCTAACCAACACTGGTCAATGTATCCTTGCCTCCGTTCAGCTCTTGCTTAAGCGCATCGACTTCCAAACACTTTCGGTGGTTCATGAACAGGTCAAGTCTCTCTACTGATTTCATTCCATTCCACGATCATCTCGATTTTGCACGGCATGTTGATGCGAACTTTATGAATTTGTCAGTCACGTTTTCAAATTCTGAATTCTCGGGGCGTGCGAATTCGATGACCTGATCGTTATGTGAATTAAGAAAAAGCGTACTTTGTGTGTTTATAAGCCGAATTCATGTTCACGGCACAACCACAATGTGGCGAAAGCATATGGCGAGTGAATCAAAATGAATAAGCGTAAAACTTCTTGCATGTATTTATTAATGATCGCCATCGATCATTAGTAATGATACATTAATGCGTTTTGCCTTTCCTGAGTTCGAGCTTGGCTGCAAGAAAGTTTTGCCAGTCATTAGAACTTCTTACTTAATGGCTCCAAATCATTAGATGGGCAAGCAAATTAAGATACGATACTAACCTAGATACACGAACACGAAAACATTAAAAGTCAGTCACATTTCAGTGTGTTGTTGAGAAATTAGATTTCGTAGGTAAAAGAAACGCATCACCAGTAGTAGAACAAATTTGTTATGATTATCGCGCTGTAATTTGGCAAGCCCAACGACGATGGCCAGCGATGAATTAGAATAGGAGAGAAAAACGTGCAGATAGGCGCGTGCAAACAGGCAACATGAAATTAAATCGAGCAACTATGCAAGTATGCCACCGTTTTCCTATTGCTGCCTGGTGACATACACAAAACACGCGCGGCCATTACATAAGTGATGCGCGTCGTAAAATTCAATTGGCGAGCTAGCTGGAAGAAGAGAAGAAGAGGCAGAAAATAAGAGGCTGCAGCACCCAACATGGTGATGGTCGGTGCTGGGCAATAACGGCGGCAATGATGATGATGAAAGGCAGATTGAGCGCGTTTCATTACACAGTCTCGCGTTGATGGCGATGCTGCAATGATGCTGATGGTCATGCTGATCGTCATCGTCATGTTGTTAGCTCATCATCGCGATACGCATAACGGTATTAAATGAAATCAGTACAGCAGGAAACGAACGAACAATAATAATAAGCTCAGTAAGCAAATGGATAAGTGGAAGGTGCAATCAGGGAGACGCGACGATTAACGGGAATTATGGTAGGAGATGTCTGGAGAAAGAGAATGGTGAGAAATGCACGCTCGGCGAACAGTTGGCCACCTCTCTCTCGAATTTAGTTACAGACTTTGGAAATGTTTCTTTATTTGTCGTCTGAGTTAACCGATTTGCTGTGCCCGCGTCCCGACCAACCGATGAACTAAGTAAAATAAATTGATCCGCGCGTCAATCTAAGCTGATCATGAGCTGGGCTCGTGGTCTGAGATTCTTCCTGTTCTTCCTTCGAGTTGGATTCCGCTTTTCAGCTGGAGAAGTACCACAGATTTGTGATGGTCAGCAAGCGTCACCCGCACTACAACGAAATTTCCACCAAATTACTGATGATACGTGATTGTGTGTGTGTGTCGTGTTGTGTCTATAATAGCAATTAAAATGAATGGTTGCCGGCTGCTGCAGATCGCCACTGTTTCAGTGCCCAAATTGCTTTGTTCTGCGGGAGACAGAATGGGGATTTGGGTCCGAATTGGAGACTTCATTCTGTTTTCTCTGTTCGGGTTTATGGCCGTCTAATTCATTCGCTCTTTCCTCGATTTCATCGCCCTCAGATGCTGAACGCTTGCCGGTCACATTTTGTTCATTATCATAAGAAAAGTGATTTGGATAATTTCGCTTTGGGGGCATGCCGATTGCATGTCTGCTGCCCACACGAGCAGTGATTATCTTCAAACCAGCATCTCACGGCGAGATGCCATCGCATGTTGGATGTTGCACAGCGCCGACGACATTCTGATAAATCGGCTTGATATCGTCTGATGGTTGAGTCCTCAGCGGTCCACGAATTACACATTCTGGTTGCCGTCTGACATCTTGACATCTCGTTGCATCGAGGCTTAACTGCGATGTTGACATGCATTCATTTCGATTTCATTTTCAATCCAGATTGGGAAGGAAATGACGAAGGTTAAACTAACGATAAGTGCCGCGAGTGCAAAGCATTGAATAATACCGAGGGAATTTCCGAATTTCGCACTAAAGTGATTTCTGTCTCTCAGCATCCAGATCGCTGCGGATATTGCACAGCAAATGAAAATATGGAAGACGAAGAGAGAGCGAATGCGTGATTTCTAAGTAATGTCGGCATGAAATGACGACTGAGCACTAATAATGATTATGATTGTCATTGGCTACTGATAGTTCGCGTATGGGCGCATTGAATTGGAATGAGACACTGCCCATCCATCTCGCTTGTGAATCTCGATCTGGTCGTCGCAAATATGTGATCAGCGCGCGTTACACCATCTTATTTGCGCCGCACAATTGCTCATCAATCTTATTTACGTTACTTTATGAGCGCTGCACTCGGTTTACATCGGCAACTCAGCGAACGGTTTCGCTTTCCCGAATTGTCCCGCTTCCCGACCGTTCTATGTTTCGTAACCCCGGGAAATGTCGCCGCCATTGCCTCGCCAGACAACATTCTCATGTCTCGGGCTCTCGCTCTCTTCTTTAATAAACGCGCTACAATCACGCCAGCAACATCTTGAAGAAGAAGAAGCGAAAAAAGAAGTGATGGCCCAAAAAAAGGAATTATCATATTGAATCAGCTTAGAGACACTTACACAGAGTGGAGAGTAGTTGTGGGTCGGCATGCAAAAGCGGCTTTCATTTGTTGGAGGGCAAAACGTGAATAAGTATCCCACAGATGACGAGACACATGAATTATGTTCGGGCCTGCGATATGTTCGACATGACATTAATTCGACCGTGTATGCGCCCGACGTTGACGGCAAGCATTCCTTAGTCGTCGTCGTTTGAGAATTAAATGCTCTCTTTGCTCATTTTTTTTCTCTCGGAGTTGTTTGGAATCTGTCCGTGTCCAAGAAGTCAATATCCTGTGCATCACATCAATCAGCGAGATCTGCAGACGTCTATTTGGCGAAGACACGCATCGGATTCGGTGTAGATTCGCGCCTATTATTCTTAATGGCACGTCCAGCAGCGAATTTTTATGGCACTTCGTTTTTACGATTGGAGATCGCCACCACTTTGTCTATCCCACCGACTTTTTGGCTGGATTCCGACTTCGAGCCCGAATCTTTCCGGACAATCTTTCACCCTCTCTCACTTTCCTCGTCGAATTCATTGGCAGGTTTTATGATCGTGCATTTTATCAGCAATGTCTACAATATTTCAGTGGCCTCTGAGCCAGTTCGTGGCTTTATTTGTGACTGGCGTAAAAAGTGAAAAGGTAGAAAATAAATGCCGAGAACACTTAGATGGAAGAGAGCTGAGGATTATTCGGAAACGCATCTCTCTCGCTATTACTAACTATTTTATAGCCCGATTTATGGCGGCACTTCTCTTTTTACGATGTTGGCATATGGCTCGTGTGGATGTGCTATTGAAATATAATCTAGTGTCCGACACAATGTTTGCTGGTCCATTTTTGGTTCTGTATAGCCATATCGAGTAATATTCATTACACTGATGTCGTGACGTTAAATTTTCTTCAGCCACCAAACTTCCTATACGCAACCAAGACATGAAGGAAAATTCAACTACTGACTAGCTAATTTATCTTCATCGTCGCGTTCTCGCTTATCAATTACAGTTTGCCAGTGTCGCTCTGGTTCCTTTTTTCACAATCTCCTCATTGCCATGCATGAGTGACTGCGGTCTGTCGAGCAGCGACAATAATTCGGTGATATTAATATAACGACGACGCCTGTATGAATATGATTCCCGCGGGTATTAGATCATGATGCGCGCTATTTTTCTGACTGTTCCCAAAAATACCTTCTGTTCTGTGCTTCGGTTTCAGTACCACAGATTCGGGAGGCTAGCATCATGCATAAATTAGCATCCAACTGTTCACTTTACTTTTTAAGTGTCGCGTCCCACGATCATTAAGCTGCGTATTATTTTCGCTTGCCGCATGAGTGAATTGGAAGGTTTGCTCATCGCCCATCGCGCAACAAGCAAGCAGCAGGCATGGTCCTTTTTTCGGGGGTTTGACCCGCTCTCTCCCGGATCACCGGGCTCGGGATGAGAGGATCAACTAGTTCCTATTTTCTGTCACTTGGGTATTCCGCTAAAAATGCACATGTGCTTTGGTTATGCCTGCTCTGGTGACCTTTTCGTGATGACCTCCAAGTCTGGGCTGACATCGCATCGAGAGTGTGTGTGTGGCGCACGAAGTGTCAGTAACGAAGGCGAGCATTTCAGCATTGATGCGCCCGCGAATGGTGCCCGACCGATCAGGAGGAACGAGCGAGGACGGCGAATTCTTGCACCGTGTTCTGTTGTTCACCGAGTCACGATCGTGGGAAAGGCAGAGAAGAATTGAATCGCGCGAGACAAATTGTAAAGCGTGAGCTATGCACTCGATTGAGAGACAGCCCACGACAGCCCATCGGTAAAAGTAGATTGAAAATTTTAAAATATGCATGAATGATGGCGCCCGTCATTGTTCTATCTCCATTACGTGAATGTGAGGAATTTTTCCGAGAAAATTCCGCGATGAAATTGAATGCGATTCGTGGATACGATGATTGTTTGGGTGTCGCTCGTTTCTCGTTTTGTCGATCGCGTTCTTACCGCGATTTATGGGTGCGCATTCGTAATATTCCGGTATCCGAAAGAAGGGAATCGTGCATAACTCACGCGAACGCGAGTCTGCGATGCCATCACGCTAAGATTTTCATGCAATCTTAAGCATTTTAATATGCTATCGTAGATCTGAATTCGGAGAATTTCTCATATAATTTCCTTCCTATTCGGAATAAGAAAATCTCGAAAGCGTCCTCCGGTTCCCAGTGACTTCCTTTATCCTGCGTCATCGCATTGTGTGGCCATGTTGGTCCCCCATTAACATTCAAGACGTTATCGGTCGTTATTGGTAGTCGCATCACGAATAATATTGGCCATTCGCACAATAGACTGAACGAAAAAGGGTCATAGAAAAGATGAGATGAACGTAACATAAACGTCGACGGGTGGCCGGCAATGAATTCGCTCGACGCTGCTCGCTAGTCGATGCTCGAAAATTGATGATGCGCGTCGTTGATCACCGAAATGCATTCGATGATGGTCACAACAGAGCCGAATCAACGTCTGAGGACGAAAGAAAGCGAAAGTAATTCACTTAATACGTGCCTTTGCCTCACTTGGCTTATTCGTACCCTCACTTTTTCGGTTGTTCGTAATTCATGCATCCTCGCGTATCGTTCACGAAAATTGATGAACTGACGTTCTTCTTAATACCAAGTTTTTCTTCGCTTACGTATCACCAACGTATAGAAGAATGATATAAATCAGTCGGCCGAGGTGGCTCCAGGTTTTCGAATGACGATGTTCAAGCATTCAGATATCGATTGATGAATGGCGGTGTTGATCGGTGTGAAAAGAATCGCATTTATCGCACCGGCACCGCGCAAATGATTTCGATCACGGAACCGAGCAGGCGAGATTATCGGGTGTGAAAGGTTTGCGATCACATTCAATATTGGATTCATGAATAGATTTTGATCGTGTACTTGTGAGGCGATCGATATGTCGATGATTGTGGAATGCGAGAAAAGCAAGCACTGGGTTATGGTTATGTTAGTAAACTGTTTCTACACTAAACTTATGGCAAAGTTGTGAGCTATTCAACTTTTACAATCTGTCTCGTTCCGTCGCAGTGTCGATGCCGCTCTTCCCGTAACCTTGTTGATAGTT
Source organism: Osperalycus tenerphagus (assembly GCA_022876805.1). Lineage (NCBI taxonomy): Eukaryota > Metazoa > Arthropoda > Arachnida > Sarcoptiformes > Nematalycidae > Osperalycus > Osperalycus tenerphagus. The sequence goes on along the minus strand of JAGGCA010005294.1, from coordinate 29,232 downwards.
TTTCAGTTCGCTCCTTCCGTGGGAAAGTAGAGCACGCAGAGGGAGAGAAAGGACGACTGAGTCCAGAGAGGACCACGGAGTTGAAAGAATCCGATTCTTTGTCCACATTCAAGTATGCACATTGACGTGGTCCGCGCATTTGGGTCCCCAAAAAGCGTTGTCGTTGCCCATGTCGCGACTCGTTATCTCGCAATGATCACAAATATTTCAGTTAAGCGAAGATTGTTTCGTGATTCACAGACATGGTGTGGCCACGCATAAAATTATCATCTGAATAATTCAATGGGTGAGACGAGGAAAGAGCGCGTCAGTCACGTTGATTACTACGCAAGGAAATGATCCTTGATGGGCATGGAGTCATCGTCGATGAGCACCACACCTTCGTTGGTCCTAGAAGTTGGTTGCATTATCCAAATTCAGTTTTTTCGGCAATCTGCGCTCATAAAGAATTGATTACATTGATTAATTTCCTAATCTATTAGAGCACAGCATCGCATTATTGTAGTATGAACTGAACTCGGCGCTCTCTTCGTCGCGATGCCTTGCACGTCTTCCATGTGCACGAAACGCTTCTTGTTGAACGAGTTCCCAGACGAGCAGCTCGGCTATGTTCGTTTTCGTTTATCTCTCTAAGCACATTTAATTAACGCATCGCTTTACCCACTTTAATCGTCCGTCTTATCAGCATTAATTGCTTTCGCTGTTGCGGTAGTCGTGCCGCAAAGAATTTCATGCGACTTTGTTAACCGCTTGATTTACGATAATGATCATTACGTAAACTGAGAGACGGACACAGACGTACACGAGGAATGAATGCGTCCAGCGATTGATTTCGTCCATTTTTCTGTTCTCTTCTGCAGAGTTTCAGTACCTGGTCACGGCGCATTAGGAGTGACGACGGCACACGATCAATTGGGACCCTGGCAAATCTTCGGCGTCGAGTTCGTTCTCTGTTTCGTTATCGTGTTCACCACTTTCGCCACACTCGATCCATCACGCAAGAACTTCGGCAGCGATTCGCTCGCTATTGGAATTGCTTATCTGGTCGCATCCCTCACTGGGGTAAGTAGTGAGAAGATGAGAGAACAGAACAGAAATGCCAAGGAGAAGTAGGATAAGAACGCGAACGAGAGAAGAATTGCTCGCATTCTTTGCTGGAAGAGCTTCTCCGCAAGACTCTTACACAAAGAGAAGCCAACCGATGTAATTCGGGTTCTTCGGGTTAATGTCGAAAACCTCAAATTCAAACAAACCGCACGCGGAAGATGAGTGAATGGACGAGTGTTATAAAGGAGATTCGGGATAGGGCAACTGCGGATGCATGCCGTTACTTTTTTCTCGAGTCTAAAGTCACCTGGGAATGAAACCTGGTTTTCGATACGTTCATGCAACCAGAACATGATACAAAATGGATAAACAAATGCAAATGCGGACGCAGAGCGGGCCTGATAAAAGATGCAGAATCAATTTTCAGGTCTAAGGATGAGGTTACATGACATTTGCAGCGAAACTCGAGATGCCGAGTTTTTCGCTGGTTGCTGGTAAACAGGTCGCAGTCGGATTCGAAAGACATGCGAATTTATGATATCGAAATCTCTCGACAATATCGAGGAATTTTATTTCACATCATGAATAGAAATTATTTCGGGGGGTGCGAAAAATGTTGAACACGCGAAAACGTATTGAATTCGAATGAAGAGACCGAGAGAAGCAGTGGGCAGAAGACGAGTCAAAATCAGAAATGATTTGAGAGGAGAAGAGAAGCGAACGAAGGAGACGGAGAGAGATGGATATGTGCGGGCACCGAAAAATGAGAAAATCAAATCGATAAATCAGAAGAACAAAAGACGGAGCAGCTTGAAGAAGCAGAGAAGTGCTCGACCGACGCGAGATTTATGTTGTTGTCGGATTCTTAAAACTGCTCGCAAATAATACAGAAATCATTCGCCATTTTTCAAATTGTGTCGCGAGTATCGAGAGACGAATACGAAAAGACAAACGACGCGAATGGAATGCAAAGCAAGAGGCTGAGAAAAGAAGAAATGACGTTAAAGCGCACCGTAAATCGATAATCTCGACTAAATGAATTGCTCACGTAATTTAAGTAGCATGAAATCCTAGTTTGCTCGGGATTAGCAACGCTCTACTTCTATTGAAGGAACTTAATTCTCGCGCAGGACACGAAAAACGTGAAATATTAAACTGCGTAGGAAGTGTTTCGGAATAGAAGTCCGCTCTTCGCGGCACATCACTGTCGCCATTCGCTTATTAAGATGAAGGGTCATTCGCGATAACGACCAACATTGGAGTCGAGACCCAATATATCACGCACTGTGCTCTTTTGTCGCAAGTTTTTCTCTCTTCCGCACTAGCCTCTGATAAAGGATGCTCGTGTATCACACAACGAGCCAGTTGTGAGTCTGACAAGTTGTCGTCAATACCGTTGGTCTTGGTGCTGGTCACTGCCATTTCAATATCCTCTCCTTGCGCATTGAATTTCCATGAAATTACTTGCACGACATATTAATATCGCATTTCTCACACTCTCTTTTTTGTTCCATTTTCTCTCCAGCTGCCAGCCAGTGGAGCATCTTTGAATCCAGCTCGCAGTCTGGGTCCTGCTTTCGTGATGAATCGATGGAAACATCACTGGGTAAATCAAGTGTCAAACGTGCAGATACAACCAGGTTGCACGATAGCGCAAAATTGAATGCGCATAAAAGACATATTAGATAGATACCACTGGACACGTGTGTGAAAAGGGATACATTAATATCGTCTCTTTGTTGCCGTGACCAAAGAAGAGCAGAGCGAGCGAGAACGTGAAATACATGACGAATACATGACGGTGTCGGTATCATGTCGCGGTCTAAGATCGACAGACACGCGTGAATTATGAGATGTTGCGCGTCAGGCTCGCTCAAATTGCAAACTTGTCCCGGTGTGAGTCTGTTGCGAATGACAGAGATGGATAATGCCGGCCGAATAATATGGTCGACGTGCTCGTGTGTATCATTAGTTAGGATGGTTCGCGAGTATCGTCGATCACTGTATCCAGTCGGTGTGTTTCTGTCTCTCAAATTCGAGCAAATAATTTCCGACAACGGGTTTTTATTATCTAAAAAATACTCGCCATTTCGCTCTCGTCGATTTTTCTTGCTTCGTCGCTTTGTTTTCCGTCGCTCTCGCTTATCTCAATTTCATTTTATTTGTTTTGCTTTAATAGATTTTGCTCGTCGTTCGAGAATAGAATCAAAACAATTGATTGTGAACGCGCGCGAGTGTGTCGCGTCGAGATAATGCACGTCGGAAATGATGGGTTAACGAATCGGACGAGTTAGGAGTTAAATTCTTGACGACAGTTTGTTTTGGTTTGTTATATGTGAAACGCGACTTTAAGTAAGAAGTGAGCCTGTAATGGAAGGCGAGAGGAGAGGGGAAAAGAGAAGAGCAGTTAGGATGGAGAAAGCCTAAATTTGCTGATACGTCAAACATCGATTTGGAGATGTTCGCTTTTAGACGAGATACGAGATGCGAGATGCATTTGTCGAGTGTTTCTTTAACTGGATAAGGAAGTCTCGAGGATGCAGAGCACGAAATGACAAGGAGAATAAGAAAACAAGAGAAGGCCGAGCGACGAGTTTGTGTCGATGCTCTCTTGGTGTGCATTTCGGCTTCTTCATCTACTAGATCTGTATGAGACGGCGAGAGGTTCAGGCATGAAGATTAACTCGCGCTCTCCATTGTCAAGAGAATAGGAAACTTTTTGATGCACCTCCATCCTCGCCTCGTTGTTCGTTGTTCATTCTGTTCTCCTCTGGCCTCTTCTTGCAACCCCACATCTCTCTTCTCTATTGTTTCGAGCACTGTTCATATTCCGTCTTCTCGCTGTGTTGTCGATCGAACAGAACACGAACTTGACAAAAGCGATTGTCTCGATGTTATGAAAGACGAACATCCGAACAACTTCCTCTGCGAATGCGACTTAAGTCCTCGTCGCGATCTACTCACACGTGAAAAGTATCGCTCGATGATGAAATTTGATTGAGAGCTGGCACGAGAATGGGCGCACAAATCTTCCAAATAAGTCATTGGCGGCATCGGTCGATGGTGTCCGGAGTGATTTGTGTCGCCCTAAGTATTTCAGATGACCGTCATTTAACGGATATCTAAACAAACTCGACCTGGCAGTAATGATATCGGTATGAGCCGCGATCGCGAGAGGTGAAACTACAACGTTGTAGTAGTAAAACTGTCAGGTTGCCATCCGTGATTTGTGACGACCAGTCGGAACTGAGAAACTTTGGGAGGAAAACGTCAAGCGTCAAGTCGAGCGACCGTTACTCTCGGTGGGCATCATAAGCTGAGTGATCGTTTATTTATTTTTTGACAGGTTTATTGGCTCGGACCGATATCGGGAGGCATTCTGGCTGGTCTAATTTATGAGTTTATTTTCGATACGAAAAAGGCAACGAAATCGATAAGGGAGGCGTTCGACGAATTAGAAAGAGGTAAGTGAAAGAAGTTATCGCAATACAATAGCGATGCGATCGTTGATTGCCAGCGAAACAATCAAGGCGCACACAAATCATGTTGGCGCAATAAAATTATTATTACTAGGCATTTGTACTTGTCCGACAATTGACATCGATTTCTCTGTGTATGTTTCTGTTACTGTTGTTGTCGCATTTATCTTCTGTTCCGCTTATCTGCGCTCTTTTTCGGCACTCCATTGTATCTGCTCTGCATTTTATTTCGATTCCGCTGTCAATCTAAATTCTCTCGTTTTATTTTTTGCCTGTGTGCAGTTTCGACGCCACGAGTTCGCTTTCATTGATTATGCATTCAAATCATTCTTGACTTATCTCGCAGTTTTCTTCTTCTGACAATTTAACGACAACAGCTTTTCATAGTTAACGAGTGGCGGCCGGGCGCGAATTCTTCGTTCTCTGCCAAATTGAATTTGGCTTATTTTTGCATTTTTTTTACCACTCCTGTATCAGTCCCCTTGTCTCGTTGTAGGCATTTTCGGCAAAAATGTGTGCAATTTGCTAAAATCAGGATCGATTTTGCAGGAAGAACTTGAAGTTGGATGCAATGCACGCTTCGCACGTTCCCGAACGCATTTGCGATGCGATGTTCGCGACGCCCAAAGTCATAAATGGGGTATCGAAGTTTGGCTGTCTCGTTTTCCTTTGTCTGTAAGCCTGACAGCACACATGAACAACAATCGAAATTGCCGAGACCGAGGCGTCGTTGCGCTAATCAATACTTTGCTTGAGTAGAGAGTGAGTGTCTCTTTGTGTTCGCCATTACCAGTGAAGTTGCGTATCGAGAGGCTCAGTCGGCCAACTTTTTCAGTGTTAAACAGTGGCAGTTATTCGAGCGTCGTCATTACAGAGACACGTTTCGAGTCAAGTCAGGTCTCAATCAATGTGATTTATGATTTCGTTCAGGTCCCGCTATTCGCTCTCTTCACTTTTTCTGCGTCTCTCTCTTCGATCACTTTTGCACTCTCTTCACCACCGTCAGTCTCGCGATTTCGCCACGAGCTCATTTTAGACATTTTCTTTGTTTCGCCGCTATCAAGCAAAATACTCACAGACGATCGAAGGGAAGCTGAGCTGATTGCCGACCTTTGCGAGATTTTCTACTCGCTCTCATCATTTCGTTTCTGTTGTTCTTTCTGCTTACGCAGAGTCCAACATCGATGATGTCTATGAGGACCCCGATACCAAAATCAGCAATAAGGCATCGATCGTGGCGTACAGTTCGACATCAGGAGCGTCGACCGACAGCAATGTCACCGTGCACAGGTCCAATCATCACGCATCGTACAGTAGCGGCTACATTTCGAATAACAGTCACTATGACAAGTACGGTCGCGCCATAGTCACTTCGTATCCGGGCGTCGACACCCCGACTGCCGATGGCCCAGGTGTCATTTATAACGGACAGAATCACTCGACGAAGACCCTGCCGTCCAACAATCACGTCAATTACCGGAGCGTCAATCAAGTACCTTCAGGTGGCAACTTTGCCGGCATTTACGGTTCGCGGTATGCCGGTCACAACACTTTGCGCGGTGTGCCGGCTCGCATGGATTACTCGCCGATCATTACGACCGCACCTACACCACCAGGACCTGCTAACTCCAAGTTCTAGAGTGACGAGATGACTAAGCGATCCGATGGATGTTGTTCATTGCCTGACAGTCACATTCAGATTCGCACTCGTGTCACCGTTTACACTATGTACTTGATATACTCGTATTGAATTTTGTCTAATTTTCCAGTTCTCAACTGTCCGAGGTTGAATGTTTATGTAATTAATTATCTTGGTGGGTTGTATAAACTTGATTTAGTTAATTGTGATCCGATATCAAAAATGTGGACATGGTGAGATGACTAATTGTGTACAAATTTGATGTGCATTTTCGAATAAAACGCGCCTACGACGGGTCAAAGATTGTCGTTATTAGATATTTGCACAGTTGAATTTCTAACTGCCATCAGACCAGTCAGTGGCTAGCTGATTTTTTTGGGAAAGTAAACCACCGGAAAACGTTTACCAAAATCTGGCCAATGTCGCTTTGCTTCCTGTCTGCACTCACGAAAACAATCAAATCTCTTTCTCAAGTCAACATAGTGAACAAACGGCAAACGGTGCCATTACGTACATTTCAAGAATGCACATAAATAAGTTCACAAATCGCATCGCAATTGCAGTTTAGTTTGTGACTGATGACTGCCGTTTGCCACTCGTTCCATTCCGTTGCGCAACACTCCCAGGAAATTGTTTTGCATACGATATGGGAAAACGGTTTCATGTCTGTAGTCTGATTCTAAGAATGGATGCTGGTCTCTCTCTCCTCACGCGCTGTTGCGAATGACGAGTTTGATTTGTCCTAAGCAATTAACTCGTGCATTTATTTCACGTTAAATCTCCTGACATTTGAATCAATTTGAGTAACTTTGTGCGCTTCTCCTCGCAAGTCAGTTGTTGGCGCAATTCATTTAACGTGCATCGCGCTTCGTGCACGATTCGATGCGCTGTCATTCAAGTGTGACTAAAAACTAATTTAGACGCTCTTTTGAATAAATACGAAATGAACTGCGTCGAGTGGCGTGCAAGGATAAGACAAAACGCTCAATATCGAAACGATCGTTGTCCTTTGGCCAAATTAACTTCGGCGACTTACAAGGAAAGGTTCCGAAGTGTAACTCAGATTTCGACCAAAATTTGTTTATAGGCTAATTTCAACATGCTAATCGCGCTGTTTAATTGGTCTGTAGCGAGTTCCGTAACGTGAAGATATATCGATGATGACGAAAATTCGTCAGTAACTTAAAATTTCGCAAAAAATAATTTCAGATTCGTGATGAGCAGATTGAAATTAGTCTATAAACAAATTTTGGTCGAAATCTGAGTTACACTTCGGAACCTTTCCTTAGTTAGTGAGTAGGACGAATGACGCTTTGCACAGTAGGTAAGTAACGATTAATCGATGACACTAATCAAGCTATCGATCTATCAATTATGTGTTGAATGTGCACTGATTCGTATGAATTGTGCCACTTCTTCACCTCTTCTTGGTCATCAAGAGTTCAGTGAGTATTTGATTTATAATGCCATCAATTCAGTAATTCGGGCACTCTCGATCAACATCATTATGGACATTTCAGATTCTCATTTAGGGTGATTTGATATCATTTTAATCATCATCTAGCTATCGCAGTTATTGCCGCTCTCCTTCACGGGTACATAAGCAGATCCGTGTCTACGTTGCGTACCAGTAATACTCGCGTGGCTTGAGTGTCCAGTGCTGTAGGATTGCGGTTCGCAACGAAACGGCCATCCAGCCAAACTGCCTCTCGTATGGCAGTAGGTAATATTAGACACACACCGACACGGCGGTGTCAAGCAACCTATTCGATTTCTCAGTAAAAGTTTCCTAGTGGTGTGCATGGTGAATCCCAAACCATCTGGGTAACATATTTCGTTTATTTTTTACTAGTGTGCTCGAGTTGCGGTTCATTGAGAGAGGAGAATGTGTCGACCGTGCCATTTTTCGATGATCGTTTTCATCGTGGCACTTCTGATTCACCTGAACCATGTCAATTCTGTTCCCATTGATGACGTGACCAACATAGCTGGCGGTAAAATCTTCGACAAGCAACTTGTCCCGAGTCTACTTGACAAGACACCTGCAAAAGTACCTGGTCTTCCTAAAGGTCTTGGAGATGGAACCAAATTATGGAATCTTCAGAAATCGGTTAAAGGTGTGCGACAATC
>JAGGCA010005247.1:40279-53500 GCA_022876805.1 Osperalycus tenerphagus | reverse complement strand
GAGGGTTAAGTTAAGTTAACTTAACCCTACATGTAAACCCGATAATTGTTGCCTTGCACAACGAAAAGGACTGTGCTAATTACTCTGGTATTAGTAGCCTCATATTGTCATAGCAAGCCGTACGCATCATCGGAACAGCAAATCAGTTCCAGTTCCTCAACGCCGCAAAGACACTCAGCTATCAATCGCGCATCAGTTGAAGAACTTGCGAAAGATTGTTTTGGTAACAGCGACGACAAACGCATTCTCATTCCTGCAGGTGAGCCCAGCAACAATCAAGTTAAAGATATTGCATGTAACGCACGAATATTTGCCATGATATCCAAGTGTAATGCACATATTCGGGCAGCTCAACACGATATTTGCGAGATTTGTCGCGGTCTAAGTAGGTATTAGGTTTAGTGGATGGCGACGGAAACCAGTTGTCGGGAAGTGATGTTGATAATATGAATTGTTTTCCTTTTCGGAAACCGATTCAGTTCCTTTCGACGCTTGTGGCTCATGCTGATGCAAATTCTCGGGCGTCAAATGCAATTAGAGAGCGAACACCGAATACCGATTGCTGACTGGTAAAACTGATAAGAGCGTTGCACGACGGCCACATGCATACCGATATTGACTTCCTGCTCAACTGACTTCATTATAAACTGCCAATGTGAACAATTCTTAACTCGGTCCGAACAGCGATTGAACTCTGGTGGTGGCCGCTTCCCGTTATAGGTCGAAATTGGACGGTATCTGACTCTGCATAGAGACGGCCGTCGCCGAGCAGAAGCCATGCGTCGATCGATAGATTGATGCATTCAGGATGTTCGCTCGCATTTCGCTGCATTAACATTTTCTTTTCACTCCGCCCACCGATAATTTTCTTTAACTCGCAAGTCGCCTAAAACAATGCTACTTTGTTGTTCATCTTTCCAGATCCAGTGGCATGGACTGGCGAACATGTCAAGCACTGGCTCGAGTGGACGGTCAAAGAGTATTCGTTGCACGATGTTAATATCGAGCGATTCAGGAACTTCATCGGCAAGGATTTGTGCCGACTGAGTAGAGAAGATTTCAGCAGATTAACGAATTCGTACAATGGCGAGATACTCTTTGCACATTTGCAATTCTTAAGACAAAGTGAGCAAACAATTTGATTGAGCATAACAATGTTCAACAACTTTGTTGTTGTCTTATAGCAGCCGACCCGACCTTAAGTCTGTCAAGAGACAAGAGCTCAACATTCGTGACGACGTCAAATAGTTTGAGTAAGAGAACATTTCACCTTTCCCAGAATGCACCTGAAACTCTACGGCACTCTATTGAAATGCAGCAATGTCGAGCAAGCCATATACATCGAGCGGGCTACAGAGCAACTTGACACCGGACTTGACATTGTCGACCTCGCGCACCACAAAACATGGTAAGTCATCGCAGACACACAGCATACACATGAATTGGCCATAAAAAATAGTTTCGCAACACCGTCAGCAGCGATCGCGATCACGACTCGGTAATCAAACATGACTTTTACATTGAGTTACCATCAGAAAGTAACTTTTTCTCACGGTGCCACTGAAATTCAGCATTTGGTGTGCCCGCGTCAATGGCTTCTTTTATGAAGTCAGCATGCATACATTTCGTGTCACCATCAACAACGCGAATGCTCGATTAACAGGCCAAAAGCGCGACCATTATAAGGTTGATGGGAAGAAGGGCTAAGAATTGATACGCGTCACTGATTACCGCATCACGTCGCGTGTCCCACAATACGTGTCAATTAAGACCGGCTCGGGGCCTTAAACGACTTGACCACCCTACAGAAACGGAGCAAAACTGATGCTGGTGGAGTCCGGGATCGATGCTGTGAGGTTGGCACCGCGCTGTAGATGGGGACAAAACTTCAGTGGAAAGGGCGAGGAGGGAGACCGAAATCTCGGCTGCGATCGATATGTTGGTGGGTTGTTCAGCGTTTCAGACGCCCAATGTAATAGTTGAAATATGACATTCGTATCGAAAATGTCGATAGATGTATTTCGAGAATGTCCCCTGAGAAAAAATAGCCTTTACTCGCTTTACTAAGTTCTCCGGTCACGCGTCAAACAAGAGAATGGCAATCATTTTACGGCAACGTTCCAATCTTCGAGCCAACACGTGGACAAAATTGATCAGCATGTCTCGTCTTTTCAAAAGCGGCGCAACGTGAACAATTATTTGCGCTCACATCTCTGTAAACTGTACATCGTGGCTTTTCGAGTCTTGTTTTGTTCGTGCTCGTTTTTCTCTCGTTCGCATTATTTTTTTTTGAGCTCGCTTCCGTGAACATTCGACGAAATGTCGAAAATTTCATTTCGGGTCATCGCCAAACAACAAGTCGACTGGCTTCCCAATGGATCAATGCTAGCCATTATCGAGCTGGTGTTGAGCCACCTTTATTGTTACTTTGAACATGCACAGAGATTTAATTGGTGTTTACTTTAGCGATATAATAGAGTGATCATGAGGCACTGTTTTTATAGCGAGTTGCTTTGCTTTGGCTTTTATCGAGCCTGAGTGATCCTCTCAGCCGAGTTTATGTTGAGCTGATAAAAGCGAAAGTGAAAGAGAGAAGCCAAAAGCTCCATGCACTTGTGGTTCGATATTCGGCTTCTGGTTCTGTCATCGTCATCATCATCACGATCCCAGCCTCCTATTCTCATTATCGTCCTCATCGTCGATGCCCTCCGATGCCTGAACTCGACTCGATTCGATATTCGCTTGCCTCTCTTCTCCACACTCCATATACTCTCGTACACCGCAACGAATCGCGATTGCAAAGATTTATTGCACAAGTCACAAGAAATGAATGATGAGTTCGAGCGCGACTCGATGTGATAGTCGCCCAAGGCGGGCGAATATCGAATATGTGGCTTTGTCAAAATATTATGAATTTGGTTTACTCTCAAAAACATATGGAAAATGCGCTCGCATCTCGCACAGTCAACACTCATCTCTGGATCTCTCATCTCTCATCTCCCATCCGCATCCCGCGCCGGCATGTCTGCATGAAGCGGCTCTATAAAAGGCAAGTGATCATGATCGTCACATCTCGGACATCGCGTCACCGTCATGTTTTCATTGCGATCGCATTATAAACGTACGAAGAGCAGCATCGAACCGGCATCGCCAACAGCTATTTCGACAACTATTTCGACAGCTATTTCGTGTCCTTTCAAATATCCTTTTCTCGGGTCTCTCTTTTGTGCAACACAATGAGCAGCCAGACACGAGATTCGACAACGAAAATCGAGCCCAAATTCTCCGTTCAATATGTGTCTGTCTGTCCGTCTCCCTATCGTATCTGCTGCCCGTTGCGCTATTATCGTTTTGTTGTCGGCAAAATTAATGTGGTCCGAGTCCTAGATGCCACTCTCTATTTCTGTTCTCGCTCTTCCCGGTCCGTCATGTAATGTTCTCGAATTGCTGATAACAGCGAACCGTCCTCCTAGTCTTTTGATGTCGTCATCTTGGTTTCGTCGGTGAACTCTTTGACACGCACAAGTGGAGTTTGGGTTCTCCGGCTCCCGAGGATATCCCCAACTTTTCCGTTTTCCTTCCTCCGCGAATCGCTTGCACCACACAGACATCGCTCAACAACTGTGCTAAGCAATTGAGGAGAACGGCGAAAAAGTTCATTGAAGTAGCAAACAGATTGCGTGAAATGCACGTTGCGTACTAATAATGCATGCAGTGGAGTCCATTCAGCTGTTAATTGAGACTGTATACTCATTGAAAAGACGTCTTCGGTAGTGGTGCAGAAATGCATTTTACGACACTGTGAGCTGAGCGGGGCGTAAATTGGAAGGCAAATTGAAGCGAATAGAGAGAAGAGAGACGAGCGGCGAGAGGCGAGATGAGAGAGACGAGTGATGATTGCAAACGTAATTCTTTCGGGCGAGCAATTTGGAAGCACAACAAATGATGATGATTGCGATGATGACCATTATGAAGCCGACCGCACAGCCAGCCTGCCATCTTGGCCAAGTTCTCTGTGTTGATGTGTTTCTCGTTCATAAATAGTGCACAGCGAGACAATTCAATCATTTCTTATTTCCCGTCTTCCTGTATCGTTGTGGAGCGTCGGTCGCAGAGCGGAAGGAATGCCGTCCATCCACTCCATCCGTTCTCCATTATGTCCATTACGTAAATGTCAGTACGGCACTTCATTTTAAACCGTTGCTCACTTGTATATTTCACTGACACTGTGCTGATGGTGGTAGAGCAAAACATTGGACCGCTACTCGATTCATTTCTGGCTTTTCCATTCAAATGGCGCGCATTTTTGGCATCGCTTCGTCAGTTTCGTTCTTGATCGCGACCGTGATGGGAAAGTCACACAATGAGTGGCCCAGTTAAAGAACATGCGGCAGACGACTGATGATTGCGATCGTGTTTATTGACAATGGTGATGCCATTCTTTGTGTACCTCACGCCTATCGATCTCAATCTGCAAACCACCCTCGCAGTTTGCGGGCCAGTCAGAGTTGGCACGGGTACGAAATCGGTTAAGCTGGCGATTCGTTATCGAGACAACAACGAGTTCCGAGCTTTCTCTCTATTCAGTTCGTTTTTATTAACGTTACGAAAGGTTTCGTCGTCTGTTTATCTTGTTTGTTTTGCGAATGGCCATCGACGCGATGACTGCTGCCATGCAAATCATGCTAACGTCAAACTGTAAACACTTTAAGTTGAATTGTTGTTGTTGGCTCGGCACCGCGCCGGCATCGAGCCATCGACATCGCGCCGCGCACATTACAGCAGCTCGATTCTCCTATGGCCATCTCCGCGAGGCCTAAATTTTCAATAATTTCGACATTTTTTATCCGCCTCGTCCAAATATGTATTTGTGCATGGATAGATGATATCGGAGACGCATTGTGATGCTTTTCAAAACGACGATGCCTCTTCTGCAGACAGTGCGATCAATTGAATGGAGAGCGGAGAATGTTGGTCATAATTCATCGCCGCTCTTTCTTCGTTCTCTGTCTTTTGTCGTGTGTCATTTCTTCTCTCTCTTTTCACAGCAATGGCATCTGAGAGCTTCGCAAGAAAGCATAGCATAATTTCACGAACGAGAAGATACATAGGATAATAAGCGCGAGGGTGGATTTCATGCCGTTTTTCTCAATTCCGTGGGCGTTCTGTTTGTTCTTTTGTGTCGCATCACTCTCTTGGATGAAAAATGATGTTTCTCTACACGTGTCGACCCTGATTCGGATCTATGTCTTCACCTGGACACTAATTTATGAATCCACGTCAACTATGCAGGACGGTGGCCTGACTTACGTTAGAAAACAGCGAACTAACGGCAAAGTTTAGAAAGTTGGCAGAACGAAACGGACAATGTAGTTGAAATGAGAATCGAGAGATAGTAGATATCAGAGACGTAAATGTGCCATTGTGTGTCTGAGAGGGATGCTGAATCGAGCCACAAATGACAGATAATGATAGCAGCGAATTACATAATGCCGAGTCACGCGGATTACGGCTCGTGAATACGTTGTTCATCTCGCGACCGCGATCCTTGATGCCGCATCTGCAGGCCACCTAATTTGTTTGTAACCAAACCACGGCCATATCGAATTGATGTTCATCGTGAAGCAGTTTTTACCGTTCTCGATGAGAACTCATATTCTATAAGCAACATAATCGCGCGACTTATCGAGACACGTGCATCGCGCAAGGGGGTAAACGGAGAATGGACACTCGGCACGTGGCACGCGCCAACGGTGAGGGTCTAGAGGGTCCACCGTAAACCATTCGCATCTCTCGCCAAGCTCTTCTCCATGCACTCTGTCCATTATTGGAGATGTGCTCTTGTCTCATCTCGCTCGCCATTCCATTTCGTCGAGTGCTCTCATCGGTTGGCCATGCATCACGGTCTCGGATCAGCCAAATCGATGATCTGTTTGATGCGCATCGCTCACCGTCGTTGTCGCAGTTCCATCTCCATTATTTAGACCGTCGCATTAGTTAGCTGTCAACAGAGTTAAGGTGTTTGACTTTTCGTCAACGCAATTCATTAACGTAGTTCCACCCTCTCGAGCGCTGCAATATGGATTCGATTGGCGAGTGATGCCAGTGAGCGACTTGGCGGCGACGCATCGCAATTGGTTCGATGTTGGGGATGCGGGATGCGAGCCGGCATGCGGCCAGAAGACTTCATGCACCGCGACGACACTGCTCAATCGATATCGACAGTGCACAGTGGTCCACATAAAACTTGTCTAACTATATCATCAATATTGCTGAGTGTCTTCACTTCCAGTACGACTCATGGCTTATGAATGTTCTTTGCATGATACCGATTAGTGAATTTTGTATGCGAAGCTATTTGGCATCTGATTGTTCAAATTCAAATTCATCTGTGTGACGCTCAAACGAATCACTCTCATTTCGTGAAAACTCAGTGGGCTGATTTAGCAATCTTCTTTCAAATTGGTTGATCGGTCGTGATAAGTTACCAAGTTGATTGCCCATTCTTGCATTTGCTTGCATGCAAGTAAACTGTAAAACCTCAACGTGCGACTCTCAGTTGTCTGTGACACCACCGAGTTCGTCATCTCCGACCTCAAGCCCATCGACACCAATTGCTAGCGCTGCACCTCCAACAGCAATGTTATTCACCGGTACTTCGATGAGTACTTCGATGACCTATCTATTCCACTGCTTCCCAACTTGCCGGCACCATCTTCTAATCAACTCTGACCATTCTTCATTTTCGTTGCAGAACCGTCATACAAAGGCGCCTGGGGATCACATTCACCATCGCCGAGCCAAGGTAAGATGGCCATTCATCATCGACCGAGCATCGAATCGAAGTGATAACGAACGCTAAATAATGAATAGAGAGAGATGCACGTCGGTCTGACTTCGCTCATCATTTCCCGAGCGCCAATTCAATTTGCGTGACGACAAAGAAGCAGATGATAGAAAATGTTTATGTTACAAGGCAGCGAGC
The DNA here is from genome assembly GCA_022876805.1 of Osperalycus tenerphagus. Taxonomy (NCBI): domain Eukaryota; kingdom Metazoa; phylum Arthropoda; class Arachnida; order Sarcoptiformes; family Nematalycidae; genus Osperalycus; species Osperalycus tenerphagus. The sequence goes on along the minus strand of JAGGCA010005247.1, from coordinate 46,515 downwards.
CAAATGCGAATGGATTGATTGAAGTAGCACGCAACGAAATTGCGGTCCCAAACGGCCTCTTGTCAGTGATTTGGTGATTTGGCGATTTGGCGATTTCACTTTGATCGAACGTGATTGACTGCAAGCCGCAACGCATCGGTCGCTCGTCGCATCTCGCCGCATCATCCGCGATATCAGCAAGCCGTGTCTGTTCTAAATGCTAATCCTCACGCCCATACAATAATGATTTGCATGATCATCATGAGCGAGTCTCAGCTGTCTGAGCTTTGCATCGCGTAACGCATGGCACTGATGCGCTCGGTCGCATTTCGTGTGACCGAATTCAGGGTCTCATCGCTCTTTCTAATTTTCACTGTTTGGTTCCATCCGCCTTTCAATGACCGCTTGCCGATCGCATCGCGTCTCTCCTGTCACCACGCAAGGTGTTGGGTCAATTGTGGGTCGCATTTTGTTGACTTTTCAACTTTTCTCTGTCACACCCAGCAACGCCGCTCTCTGGTCCGGGGGTCCATTCATTTTTTTTGCGTCTCACGAGTCCTGTAATTGCCCGACATTAGCACTTGAAGTGCGAATGCATGGCGCGTTTGGTGTGCCGATTGTGCGAACGACGCTCGCTGCCAAAATTCAGGTGACAAATTGGCCTGTTTACAAGCATGAACACGAAACGTTTTTTACAGGCACGCTCTTCTCGCGTGCTCTCCACGAATGTGAGCACAGTTATAGAGACCGATTCACAAACACGCTTTTCGTGCTTTGTAGCAGCACTGAAATTCAATCGAAATAAGTTATTCACCATTTCAAGTACGCGAGCCGAACACAACTCCAAAATGCGTTAACTTCTATTCATCAAATATGCAGTTCTGCAAACACAAGCAACTAATTGCTACCGTCAATTATCGGTAAAATAAACCTGAAATTACAAGTAAATTATGACATTTGGCGTCACGCGATGAATGGTCACATCACTTAAGGTGTGTGAGGCATCTCACAAATCGGTGCTCTCTCCATTCAGACTCTCAAATTCGCTCTCCGTGCATCAAAAGCATTCGGCAATGAATAGTTGCAGTGCACTTCGATGTGTGCCGAACATGAATATGGGCAAAAAAACGATGAACTCAGAGTAGGATTGCAGCGTTGTGCAATGACGTGCTCAGTTGCGTGAAACCGCGACCACGATTCTGCAATGCATTTACTTAACTTGTGACCAGGCAGTTAATAGCTAGTAATGAAAGTGCAATGAAAGTGGCACGCATGCAAAGCAAGCCTATTTCCTATTATTGCAATAATATCATAATGCATATGCTTTGTGTTGTCACTAAGTTAGCGATCCAGAGTTGAAATCAGCGTATTGGGAGAGTCGAGTCGACCAGACACGAAATGCGATTGATTGCTGCGATTGTGTTGTGTGTGTATTATGGCGACTTGACGTTTCGCATTTTGGGCCATCATTAAGATCGATCAGAGACCCTCCGAACCCGGGACTAATCAAGCGTTCTGTACTGATTACTGATTGCAAACACAGCTCGATCGCTCTCTGATAAGTGTGTGCATCGTGATTGTGTGCCGGTCCTTCGCGATGACCCCCCGAAATTGATGTTCAAACATGAGAGCCCGATCGTGGCCTTTATGCTAGTCGAGTCGACGTAATTTAGATGCAAACTTTTCTCGTCTCGTCTGATTTAGGCTATCACCACAATGCCATCACGGGCATGACGAAGCCGTCACTCGATGCCCACTCGCATCCTCATCTGAGAAACATGCAAGGTGAGTCACGCTGATTCGATCCTGTTTGTTGACCATCGTCTAGAGGTCTAGTGAACAAGACAGCGTGGGATGTCTTCTGGGGCGCGTGTTCGCCTCTTCTTCTTGTTCCATTTGTATGCCGATGTCGTCGCGCTGGACTCGCGATCGCGCTTCATTGCACATCACATTTTGCAAGTTACATCGCTTTGTATTCGTCTCTATTGCAAATCAGATGCTGAGTTTATTTCGCTTCACTTCTCGTCTCTTTCTCCGATCTTCTCCACACATTTGACATGCATAAATACATGAGTAGAGCGCCTCTTCGATCGAACACCGCCGACCACGTTCCTCAAGATTAGGTCGCTTCAAGAGGTAGTGCACGTTTAATCTTCTCGGTGCGAGATATTCGACATAAATCTATTTGTGCGATAATCCGCTTACGGCAAGCACATAGCTATTACATAACGGCGCTGAGAGAAATTCCCGCACACAACTTGCCTGATTCGCACAGGAGATACACTGAAATTCATCTGGAGAAGAGAGTACTCGTCAAGTTTCTGTTTAATTTCACCACCGTTATGATTACGGTAGCAAATTAAAACTTTGTGCGTGATGGCAACTTGCATCTCATCTCTACTGGCTCGTGAGGATGATAATAGAGGAGAGGAAGGCAAGCAAAGCATGGCGTGAACATGGCAGGCGTTCGAATCGGAAGACCAATCGAGTCACATCGAATTCCTGTCCGGACGCGTTGAATTCTCCAATTTCCTTGACTCATCCGGACGTTTACTTGTTGTTGCTGATGTTATGGTGAATGCATTAAGTTATGTTCTCTCGACCATAACTCGCTGTCGTACCTGTCAGGATTCGTGTACCGCAAATCATATGGGTCCCAATCGGGGGCGCGATGATATCGACAACCCTCGTTGTTGAAGCCGGGCACGTATCGCGTCATCGGACACGAGGAACATGGTGCAGAGCTAATTGCGTCTGATGTAGTGGTGCCATAACGAAAAGGCCAACAATGACGCTATAGTTGCCTCAATATTGACATAGCGATGCCTCTCACCATCGCCCATCATCGCCGAGCATCGAGTTTCGAATTTCGTCGTCGTCGGCTTGATGACATTTTCCTTGATCTACGCCGCTCTCCTCACATTCTGTTTTACGCAATTTCGCCAAACATATTTTGCCGTCATGTTAAACAAACTCAATATCGGTCTTTTGTTAAAGCTCGCTTCTCGTTTGTCTCTCGTTCTCTCTCAGATCCCTATCAAATGTTCGGTCCAACAAGCAGTCGCCTGGCGAGTTCAGGTACGTGCAACACAAAACATAACAGTTATGCCTGATATTCACGTGAATAGCGTTCGCACGATGTGATTACGATGAGTTTCACGTACTGCTAACATTGTCGACGTGCTTTGCATGCTGGCCGCTCGCCGCCAGTCGAATGGCCGCGCACTTGGCCACCTGCGTTTTCACGGTGGCCTCCGAGGAACGATTAACTGTCCATTGATCGTAATCAGAACTTTTCGTTATTTGCGTATCCGAGATTCATTAGGCTCATCGATGCCATCATCAAACTGATTTAGTGGTGCAACGTGTCTGACGCGAGTTACGTGACTTAAAACAAAACGCAAATGAATTGAGTGACAAGAAAAGGAAACGTGAAATGTGGGCTGCCGATTTTCCTCCACAGAAGTTGTCTTGCCTGCTTGCCTTTGAATTATGGCACGGAAGTGTGCATGTGGCGCGCATATAGGACAGGAAATGTGATTCACGAAACTTTCCTAGCCTTCCGCGCCCAAAATCATTGTAATTGAGAAGTGACTGACTTAGCGAATCGAACTCGTGCGTTTTCAGGGTCTGGCCAGATTCAACTCTGGCAATTTCTGCTCGAGCTTCTCTCAGACAGCACCAATGCCAATTGCATAACATGGGAAGGAACAAATGGCGAATTCAAGCTCTCGGATCCTGATGAAGTGGCGCGGAGATGGGGCGAGAGGAAGAGCAAGCCAAACATGAATTACGACAAACTCAGCAGAGCTTTGCGGTACTACTACGACAAAAATATCATGACCAAAGGTGAGCCGAGATATCAGGAACAGACTCAGATCTGTTGTTGGACAACAAATATTGAAAATGATGATCATCGCAGTGAACCAGTGTTTTGAATATTATCGATAGTTTCGATTTTCTTTCAAATTACATTCTCGTCATCACTGTGATGATCAATTTCAATACTTGCCAGCATAAAAATTAGTCAATCGTTTTTCGTATGTCCATCACTGATGGACCATCAGATAATCAAGGCTAGTTAGACAATAAAGGCTTTCACATTTCTATTTCCAAAGTGCACGGCAAACGTTATGCATACAAATTCGATTTCCAGGTGAGACTGACGATGATGAGAACCAGTTGAGATTCACCCCGACACTGATAACTGATCAATAACATAATCTGTATTCTACCGGCACGTAGGGATTAGCACAAGCGACGCAACCGACCTCAGCAGATCCCGCCGCTTACAAAGCTGCATACCAGTCGGCCGACCTCTTCATGCACCCTCCCCCTGGTTACCCGCACCCGAGCTCAGCCGCTAAGCTGAATTTCGCTGCAGCTGTTCACAGCGCGGCAATGGCTCCGCAATCGGCCACCGGTTCCATTTTCCCGTCAGCGACATCGTACTGGACAAGTCCGGGGGCGGCGAATCTGTACTCGAACATCGCGGCCGCATCGGCGAGTCATCATGCGTCCATGTCGCACCATCACCACGCTTCGCACATCGGCTCTTATCCTCATTATGCATGACGGTGATGCCTAGTCCAGCAAAATTTAGTTGCACCCCCAAAACAGTGGAGACAATGAAGAAAGGTTCACACTTAATAGCATCATTTGCTCTACCATGGTTGATATCTTCGTCACAAAAAAACCAAACCCAGAACAGACATCATATAGTCATCGATGTTAGCTTAACGTATCGCTAACACAATCAAGAACAGTTACAGTTTGCATTCCAACTGGCATTCCGATCGCTAAGCCACATCCATGAAAGGTGATACTGGAAAGCAAGATCCTCACATTAACTGCGACTGTCATTAGGCACTCAAACGTCCATCTTCTAAATACGTATGTATTAACTATGAAACACGAAACGCATTCCTCAGTGTAAATCGATCAGGGTGAATCTCGATTAACGCAGCCACTCCTTAGGACTCGCGTAATTAGATGAACTATTAATGTAGATATTTGTTGACGAATGATGATGATGATGACACGACGACATTGATGATGATGACCATAATGGTCATGTTTTCTGATCTCGTTACGACTACAACGATGCATCAGACGTCACATAACATTGAAAGTCATTGCAAAAGTGAGTTTTCCCTTTCGCTAGTCACAAAGTTACTTTGCTCACTCGGTCGATGAGTTTGTCCGACTACCGATGTCGAAATTCGTGTTTTGCCAGCAACGATAGTGATACCATCATCGTATTGAATGCATGGTAGGTAATTAATTTAATTGTCCTTACGATTAGTCGAACTGTGTGTTATTGTGTATACGAATGAATAAAATCCCTTCAACATTCCGATCTGATCTCAATTTCAATTACACGTTCGTGTCAGCGATCAAATAGCGATGTTTCGACCCAAATCTCACGAGTATTATTTGCACTCACAGAGGCGGGCGGGAGATTGATATAATCCGATGTGTAAAGGATTGAAGTGTGCACCGTTTAAAAGAGGCTAATCGAAAGTATAATGAAAGCAAATCGCAGGCTCAATATTGACGAGATCAGAGAGTGAGAGTGAGTAAATGAGCGGTGTCGTGATAATTTCTATTTGTTTATCCCTCTTTTAAATATCATGCACGAAATTCCCACTCACCTTTTTTGCATGCTCATCGACTGCGATCGCAGCGATTTTCACTTGCCTCAAACCCGAATCCGCAGCTAGATTCGGAACTGATCGATTTTTACTTAATCCGCAAATTTCGAACCTATAATCGTGTGTAATGAATTCATCGCGTTTGCAGCACTTTGTCGTTGGCCTGGCTCCCTTCTTCAATCTTTCTCTTCTGTCATTCTCTCTCCAATTTCGTCAATGGAAGCCGCTACTCGTTTCACGTATTGCCATTTCTGCTCTCATCAATAGCGTTTGGAGATGCTAGTCAAACACAAAGCATCGGCATATCGCCAGTTCATAAAATAAAACAACCCTCGCGGGAGAGATTTTCAGGCTGTAGAGCGCGACGAGGCGGGCCCGGCAAACAAAACGTTAAATTAATGTGAAAATGAATTGAGTGACGATTCGGTGTGCTTGCTCTTCGAAACAATCGCCGAGAGCTAATTAGGGACGATGGTTCGAAGATGGGCTAGCTCGTGGTCTGAGCACATCACCAGATCAATTGCAACAGCGAATTTTGCTCTCCTCTCTCTCTTTTTGCCCGGCTTCATATCAATCACAGAAGCAGATCATCGATGCGTGAAA
>JAGGCA010005247.1:16635-32900 GCA_022876805.1 Osperalycus tenerphagus | reverse complement strand
AAACGAGCCACGATCAAACCCGTGGTGGTTTTAATTTTTAATTTTTAAATGGGGTATTTTTTAAAATTCCCCTTACTTTTAAGTAACACGTAAAACATGGACGATTGCGCAACGCTTTGAGGGATTCTTCCTTATCGTTAATAATCCAGTGAATTACTAATTCATTGAACAACTATCTGGGCAGCATGTCATCAAGGTCAGCGAAGACAAAAGAAGTGGCTGCCCAGACAGCCGTGCACAAGTCAAGAGCGTCAGAGTCGAGCACAGTCATCGTATCGCCGTCGGTGTGATGAAACCAGAAGTAGCGAGAATTTTCATTGTGCAGACTCGCACCGGGCACCCCTTTCTTCATGAACACAGTGATGTCGGAACCTTCTTGGCCGAGTAGCAGGTCTGTGGCATTGATTGAATGCAGCAGTTGGAGAGTCTCACGCACCATGCATTGCGCTGTTCTGTTGGTGCCGGAAAAGCTCAGACCCAGAGGAGTGAATGTCCCGATATCTGACTCCATGGCGATGCTCCAGTTGCCGAGTTGACCCTTGTGATCCTAAAGAACAGCAATTTTTAGGATCGCACTTAGCAGACTCTGACTTACCTCCAAGTATGCCTGAGCCCCAGCCAAGCCCTGTTCTTCTCCTGTCCACAACACAGCCCGCAAAGTTCGCTTTGGTCTCAGGCCAAGTTTGTGAATCACTTGGAGAGCCCTCCACGAAATGAAAGCTCCACCACCATCGTCCATCGCGCCCTGACCAACGTCCCACGAGTCAAGATGACCAGAGATTAGAACGACCTGTTCCGGATACGTTGATCCTCGTATTTCGGCGACCGTGTTACGAGAGATGAAAGGCGCGTAATTCTTGCCTTCCATGTACAGCTGGATCTGGACTTCGTCGCCTAAAATTAGAATTAGATCAATGAGTCAATCAACGTTCCAAGTGAAAAGTTGTAACGACAATTCTGATTGTGAGCTTTTGGCACGAGGCCTCACCTCTTTTCAGCATCCTTTCAATGACGTCCGCATCCTCAACAGTGATGCTGGCAGCAGGGATCCGTTCGTTGGGTGATGTGTAATACTGCGTTCCTGTGTGTGGACTATTAATCGAGAATGGTGTCAACGATCTGACGAGCACAGCCACTGCGCCAACTTTTGCGGCTTCCGCTGCGCCGCGAGTTCGGTAACGGGACTGAGATCCATAGCTGGTATAATTGAAATTATAAACGACAATTTTGCCGGCCGCCTCCGCAGACCGCTGATGGAGCTCGTCGAATGTCTTTACCAGGATGACCGGAGCGAGGATGCCGTTCTTCGATGTGTTCACGCTCGAACCTAGACCCAAGATGTTGATCTTTTGCAGGCGCGGCTTGACCATGAAAGCCCATTCCGCACCTCTCTTCCACTTGGGCACGGCCGCTTCTTCGGTGTGCACGTTTTCCAGGCCACTGTCATTGAGTTTGTTTACCATGAAATCGATAGCATTTTCGAGCACTTGACTCCCACTCAAACGAGAACCGAATTTATCAACGAAAAAAGCGAGTTCGTTGTATGTCACTCCTTTATCTGCACCAGATACCACGAGATCAATGATTCTTTGGACAACGTCCGCATTTTCTTGGATCTCTCTCTTAATTCTCAATCGAAATTCGGCATCCTCGTCGCACTCTTCATGCGTGGCACGAAACTGTCGTAGTGACACACTTGAAGAGAATGGTCGAACGGCGGTGACCGCGCTGACGGACAAAAAGGCACAGAGAATGAAATACCACAACAAACTCATGTCGATGTGTACTTGTCGAAACGTGTCTACTTGACTAGCCGTGGAGATGGTGAGTTTGAAAACCCTCGCAGGTGCACCGCAGCACCAACTCGTCACTCACTCTCGTTTCTAAACGCCCCGTTAGCACAGTGCAAATGCTTTATCACCAAGCGTTTATCATCGCTTCCATCATCACGTTACAGTTTTATTTGGCAATACGACTGCACTTCGTGATCGGGAAGCTTACGATAATAGCTCACAAACGGTCTCAATTAGTGAGCCTGCAATGATATAATTAGCAGAGCAATAATATAAACAGGGAGAATATGGAGACAGTACACCGAACGAAATCAGGTCGGACACCAGATCGATGTCATCGGTGGCTGTCAACGGATAGTTTAACACTCTTGGTCGCGTTCTCGCCACTCCCGGCAGCGATCTGAACCAGCGAGCTGGTCGCGTTACTGGACAAGTGTCGTGTCAAGAACATTGGTTGTGAGGATGGTGGCGAGTTGTAGCCGGCGACCAGGATGAAGGCGAAAGCGAGACCGAGAGCGAACGCCAGGGCAGAGACGAAGAGCACGGAGAGGATGCACTGACGACGAGTGACCACCTCTGGCCTGGTGTACCTCATCTGTTCGAGCACTTCCTCGAGTGGCGCTTTCAAGATGTAGTCCAGTTCCTGGTCAGACCAGTCGCTTCTGGCATCGGCCACCAGTGGCAGCGATTCGACGTGGTCACGGTGCGAGTACATCGTTGTGACGACGAGCAGCCAGCAGGACAGAGGCGAATTGTGATGATGTGTCCCAACGACGATCGGCGACCGGCTTGTCGTCTTCACTGCCAAAGATGCATGACCGATTTGTCCAGGACAGGTTGAGCGAATGCGGGCAGACAGTCTCTTGATGAGAGTGAGTTTAATTAATTATCCAGCCAATAAAATATCATTAGCCCACCACCACCATCTCGTTTTTATATTTCATCGCGCGCATTTTAATACTAATACTAATTCATTGTAACAAATTTGACATTGTCTTACTTCGAGACCAAGAGATGGACACCATATTCGGTGTTACCATTAAATAGGCACGTATTCGATCTATCAGTCGGCGATGTTTCCAATCTGAACTCTGCATCATGTCCAAGATATTGCCATCAGGAGGACTCATTTACGATTTTTACGAGTGAACTGTTCCACTGCGCAATAATGGCGAGCGCGCTGGATATTGGACATGATGTATTGATCGCACCATTTAGTGCTGTACTTCACATCATTGGTGATATGCTGATGACCACATTGATGCCTCTAGAAATTAGTTATAAGTTCGATGATAGCTTTGTCACGTTCCCCAGCAAAGTCTATGGAAGCTAATGTAATAGCTATGTCCGTTAGTCTCTGTGTCTGTCGACACGATTGCGGCCGCAAATCAAAACCGATCGGGACCACATTTGGCACATAGTTACAGGGGGTCAATGGCTCAGATGATTTTGTAGGTGGGCCAAATCGGTTAAAGGGTTCTCGAGATATAGGGTGCACCCACTGAATACATGTGAAGCATGACAAAAAAATAGTCTCACACCGGGACACAGAGGCGTCCGAGCTTTGGATTTGCTACAAATCCTATCGGTCTTGTTTTGGTTTGTGTTTTGGTTTGTTGTGCTGTTTACAAATCTGATGTGTCTAAGAAAAGACGTTTCAGTTTTAATGTTATGTTTGGTTTGTCATCAATTCGAACTGAATGTGTCCGTACTGTTCTTCTCTGTTCGGAGTGTTCCCGCAAACGTTTAATGGTGCTCAAGTCAATGACACTCGCATGCAGATCAACGCCAGTTGATTGTTTGCGGCTAAAATCGAAACAGTCCGATGCTCATTTACAATGATAACTATTTTTGCTTACTGTTGAATTTAGGTTATTTTCGGTACATATTTCTCGCATTGAATGCGACATAATATGTGTCCATATCAAGTTAGTGAGACAACCGAAAGTGGCTCCGCGACGAGCATCAATATCAAAAGTGCTCATGTCCATAAATATGCTTCACCGCTCAATTAATGAATGTTGCAGTATCTCCATACTAACATATATTATGTCGCATAGCATGCCTTACATGTGTGCCGAAAATAAGCAAAATCAAATAATGTGCTGGTAGTGAAATAGCAAAAAATTGATGGTTTATATGCTTATGGTATTTGTGGGAAACTCGACTGCTCGCCAGTGAAGCCTCCTACCAATACAAAAGCATTATGAATTAAAAATTTTTTGCTCATTTAGGTCCATAAATATATTTCACCGCTCATTCCTTACGAATCTGTCAGTAGTGCGAATAAATCGGTTCGTACTGCGCGGCATCTCATCGTAACGAGAAGGAGAAGTCTGATTACCTAGCAGTATCTGTTCCGGACTTCGTCTCATAGAGTTGTAATCGATCGCATTCTTGGAACATGATCTGCTCAGTACGTTTACCAGGAATCGCGCTGTTGCGATTAGGTCACAAAACGCGTTTGTGCTCGATGCTCGCAAAGCCAAAGACCTTTTAGCTTATTTCACCTATCATTGTGTCGTTGCCGCACAAATGCGTATCAACGCCCCATTCAATTTTGCATGGGCAGCTTGCTTCTGTTCACTGATGTCCTCATTGGCAACTCAGAAAATACCGGTCGTCATCAATACGTGGGGCTTTACAAACGCAACCACTGTCGGTGAGTGAAATAGATCACTCTAAACAATTGTCTGCACGTACTGAATGCGCCCTCATGACTTACAGCGTGGAGAACGATTTTCGACCAGGAAGGATCAGCTCTGGATGCAATCGAAGTGGGGTGTACAGAGTGTGAGAGACTGCAGTGCGACCGAACTGGTAAGTAAATACATCTTAGTGCATCTCTAACAATACATAGATAGTGACCATTAAAGTGACTATTTTCCCAAGTCGGATTTGGAGGTAGTCCTGATGAGAATGGCGAGACGACGCTCGACGCGATGATCATGGATGGGTGAGAAAGGCTTGGAGCAGAAAAATAGTTTTACAACACGATAATTGCCGAATTTTTAGGCCGTCTCACGATGTGGGTGCAGTTGGTGCTCTGAGGCGAGTCAAGAATGCGATCTCTGTGGCAAGACGAGTTTTGGAGAAGACGCAACACACGCTTTTGGTCGGTGACCAGGCCACTGAGTTCGCACTCAAGATGGGTTTTGTTGAGGAGAGCCTGACGACTAACGAGTCTCGAAAGATGTGGCAAGACTGGCGGGACAACAAGTGCCAACCCAATTTCTGGCGCAATGTACATCCGAATCCGACGAGTTCCTGTGGCCCGTATACTGTACATACTTCCTTGTCTGGTCGTCCGGATCTCACCCACCGACCTTTGCAGACTGTTGACTATCTCAATCACGACACGATCGGCATGGTTGCCATCGACAAGAGCGGCAGGATGGCAGTGGGCACGTCAACGAATGGAATGAGGCACAAGATTCCAGGGTAATGCAGTTTCCTTGGCTGTTGCTTGTGCTAATTTCTATTATTGAATATTAATAATTTATTACATATGTATTTTTGTTTGAAAATTGATAGTCGTGTTGGTGATTCACCCATTCCTGGTTCTGGTGCATACGTCGACCAGGACGTCGGAGGCGCTGCAGCAACAGGCGACGGGGATGTGATGATGCGTTTCTTGCCTTCGTACCAGGCAGTCGAAAATCTTCGTGTTGGCATGTCACCGACGGCAGCCGCCCAAGATGCTGTCAAGAGAATCGCCAGGAAGTATCCGGCAGCGACAGCAGCCGTCGTCGTTGCGTCAGTTAGCGGCGATTTCGGAGCTGCTTGCATCGGCATCGACACATTCCCGTTTTCTGTGATCAACATGGGCATACGTCAACCTGTTGTGATCAGAGTAAATTGCACACAAATATCTTGATATTGAAAATGCACTTTTATATGACAATAAATCGATACAACAACGTCGCAGTCTGCTCCTCACAATTTAAGTCGATAAACTATTTACATAGGTTGCATATCGTGACTGCAGAAAAGTTACAGAGAATTTTAGTTATCAGTTGCGACCAATACGTCTGACAACAAAACTTTGTTTCAGAAGTGTTAAAAGTCATCCATCTATCGATTTACATTTTCCTTGCCTAACCCACCACTCGTTAAGGTCAACGTGCCACTTCCGGTGTGGTTTTTCTTGTGCGTGAAGTTTCTGGCATAGATTGCAAAAATCTTTGCGTTCGTAAGTAATTCGATATCGCTTCTTCCACATGAGGAAAGTCTTGTACTTATCGAAATCTGTGCCAACATCATTCAGGTAATCAGCCAGGTCTTTAGGACTGAATTTGAGCGCGTCGATCACGGATTTAAGCGGAACAACTGCCGAATAATCGGCGCTGCCCATGACTATGGGCACGACATTGTACTCGAGGGCATTGAACACCTTCTCCGTTACATAATCAACGCATAACGAATTCTCAAACGCTAATATGAACAAGGACTCATCTGTAATACGCTTATAACACTGACTATCGTTTCTTGGACAAGCGTCTTTTCCACATCGGCCGATTATGGTAACGTCGATGTACTTCTTCAGCTGCTCGACGTACTGCTCTCTCAGACTTTTAGTTTGACAATGACTGACAAACCACGTAATCATTTTCGTCTTCTTTCGCCACACGTTGAAAAAGTCGCCGACAAAATTTTGTTGCGTTTCATGTTGTTCGTTGTCTTCTTTGAAGCTGCCGTAATTCAGAACGATATCGGAATCGCGACGATATGTCCACGTCCAGTTGAAGGCATTGCTCATCATGTACCACCCGGTAAACCACGAATATTCAGGTGACTCCATGCTGAGATAAATCCAAATCTGATCTTGCGACCTGGTCGCAGGCATTTCCCCTACATTGATGTCCCTTGCGTGAAATGTGACCGCATCAGCGGTGTCGTAATCTGCCCGGTTTTCCGATATGTAACATTTCTTGTAGGAACAATTTTCTCGTATGAAAGCTGACTGGCCTTTCGGTGCAAAATCGAATTTTCCGAAAAATGGTGTCCACTGAAGAATAATCTTGTAGCCCATTTTCTTTAGCGTAGTCACCGGAAGACCATCGATGTCAACCACGTTGTCTTCCAATGCTTCAGTCGCTTCACGATATGTTTCATCATCATTCATGACTTTGTCAACAAACCCGTTCAAGGAATATGGATTTCGAAATGTTTCACCTTGCAGTATGGCCGTTACACGATCGATGTGTTCGTCTTTCATATTTGCATCTGTCTCCTCGTCAATACTGTGAGTAAGGTTCCGGAACGATGGTTTCCGTTCTACGAGGTTTTTCAATTCTGTTAAGTTCAGTTTAATGTTGTACTTAACTAACTATGCAGATTTTACCTTTGTTGACCACATTGAGGTGTGATGCGTGCCCATGAAAAGAGCGTCCATGATTGCGGCGTTGCAGAAGTATGTTGTTGCAATGTGTCAACTTTTCCAACATCTCAAATTTGACCACGCAAAGTGATGCCGATATCATTAGCAAGGTGACGCCAATTTTAATTCGCTGCCGCAATGAAAGTTTTGGCAGCCAAATTCTTCTCGTCTGATCTCTCACATCCGCTAGTTCGACATCGGTTCCCAAGTACTTGTTCTTCATTGATTTCTTGCTTGCTGCCGCGAACATGATCGAGAACCAGTCACGATGTCTCTTGACTGGATAACCGAATCGTTTGGTTAGATCTTTCCGTGTCTTAGCAGAACATGGCGAAGCACTTTTGACAACCAGTCTCCTCATTGGGTAACGTCTTCACACAATACAAAGATCTGAGAACGCGTTGAATTCGATACCGAGAATCGAGCAAAGATGGTAATCTGACTAGATGCTTGAGTGATACTCATCAACCGTTACCGCGATGAATGATATCAATTGCGGAACAATGAACTACAGCCGGCAGTACATAGTCGGACTGATGAATGAGGCACAAAGAGTTTCGTCTGCTTGTAAACGAACTTGTATTACAACACCGAAAATGTGTAATCACTTTTTGTAGCAAGATATTCTTTCACGCACAACAAATCATATTTCCTAGCAACGCTACCATTCAGTAGTGAACTATTCAATTGTTCGTTGAACTGTCGAGTCGACAAATCGCTACACGTTCTGTCGTTCTGTTGTTATGCATGCGATCGTGGTTTGCAATTATATTTGGTGTATTCGTGTATATACAAAACATTCGTTTGGGACTTCGCGTGACATGTTGACAGCAACACAGGACACAAGACACCTGATAGAATAAAGCCACTTAATTGTGATTCCCACACGCGATTTCCGAAACCGCGATCAAGTTCAGAAAAACGTTTTAGTCTGCAAATGAAAAATTGCTCAATTTTTCTTGATTAACCTTGAATTAACACAATTGATAACTTGATCAGTTCATTATTCGCCGCCACCGCCGATCGGAGATTTTTTTACTGCTTCCTTTCTCTGCGGATGTTTTTCTTCCAGTTCCTGCTCTGCGGACGTAGTGAAGCAAAAGCAAAACTGGCAGAAACTTTTCCAGTTAAAATATGTGCGCCTCGACTGCACAGTTCGTTAATATTTAGTTATGTTGTCACCAAATGAATCAATGATTATGTTCGTGACAAAGAAATCTTTTCAGTCAATGTCCATTAGCGGGTCTCCTCCGCCGAAGAGAAATGTTCGCGGTACCAAGAGTTTGCCGATCCGACAACAGTCGATTCTTGATCAGAAGGCGTCATCGGAGCGAAGAAAGCAAGATTCGATCAGCTCCTCGACTGGTGGTAATTCAATTGATAATTACTCGAGACCAACAACAAATGGGCGTCGAACGAGCGCGGCGTCGAACTCGAGTATTGCTCGGTTCTCGACAGAAGTGCCCATCGAGAGTGCCACCAGCAGCAGTCCTGTATATGGCATCATCCTCGTATCGATAACAATCGGTGAGTTGACGGCTGATCGGCCACCGGCGGAGGCTTTCGATATACGGTATTGATGACCATATTTTTAAGCTTCTTTAGCTTCGTTCATCTTTTCACGAATGGCTCATCCATGCCAAAATGACTACTTTGCCATCGATGAAACATGCCCTTTGTCGGCCGTTCTCTATTTCGACATATCCACTGTCATGTCATGCTTGGCATCTTTCGTACTCTATTTTCTCCACCTAATTGGTCAGTGTGATTATCTGTCGTGGTCTTCGCGGAGGAAGGTCATCATCGAGGTCACGAGCATAGTCCTGATGATAATTTTATTGGCGAGCGCAACTGTCCTATTAACGACACTGACGATGGCTCTGGACAAAAGAGAATCAACGATTGCCATCACGTTGGCTACTTTGGCCTGCTTCGGCTACATCGTCAGGATTGGTCTCTTGTGTCGGGAAATTCGCATGTTGCTCGATAAACCGACTCATTACAAACCAACAGTTCACACCATAGAGTTGATCAACACGAAATCGAGTCAGAGAAGCAATGCAAGCAATACGAGCATCACCAGGAAACGGCAAGATTCAACTTCATCAGGCGGCCGCATTTCACTTCCGGTATCGATAGCGCTCAATGCGAAGCCGCGAACATCGCAAAAGTCACTCACCGAGAAGATTTCAAGCATCAAGAATGGTTCGATCTGTGCCAATGAGGTTGTCTTTTCGCACATCGAACCGGACAATGATGATGTATTTGTCGAAAAAGCGAATATGTATTAAACCACATCATACTCTCAGAAATTATTTTTAAGCCACGACATTAACTTGTCCAAAATACGCCGTGAGCATTTATTACACACCTAACTAATTTTCGCATTAAATAAAGTAAGAATTGTGCTCAAGTAGTGGTGGTAGTGTCAGTCATTCCATACAAAAAAAGGACACTAATTTTCCCATACAAAAAAATCTAGAAACACAACCAGTTGCGCATTGATTTGTTAAGTGCAGTCACCATGAAATCAGCCGAAATCAATAAGTCATGATATATTATAAAGAAGTGAAGTAATTAAGCTATTAAGCTATTAAGCTTAGCGGAAGAATCAACGTTGGCGAGATATGTAGAGAGATTGGAGGCACGCGATTAAGACACTGGCCACGCAGTTATGCTTGAAGTAGTGTCGGTGGTACAGATTTGTTTACGCCGACATCCCGGTTCCGATCTGAGTTGTTCTCTCTCCCTGTGCGATCGCTCCTTGACTGTAGCCCATGTATTTCAGATACGCATCCATACCGTAGAGTGACATGGAAACGAAGCCGAAGAACTGTTTAGGTAAAATTAGTCAATTAGCACGGAAATTGGATATTTATGATCGTGTTGGTTACCCCAGCCGCGGCGTAGATACCACCGTTCAGGGCGAGTAGCAGAGATGAGAGAAAGAAGAAAACTGCCCAAAGTGCACAGTAGACGAATTCCTTTTGATTGCCAAAAAAAGTGATTAATAGAATTCGTGTCAACTAAAACGATTAAATTAGACTGACAATAAGCAGCCAAGGCAAAGTGTGCAGCTTCTCAATAACGTGAAACAAGTAGAGAGCCAGAAGTATGAGAGACAACCAGAAACCCATCATCGCTATGGTGCTGAAGAATGTAACTGATCCGCAATGGGCACATGGTCCTGCTTGGGCACAGATGAAACCGATCAGATTGACGGCCTGCAAGAAATCAGTTTGAATGGATTAGAAAGAATGACTTGGCGATTATTATCGCAGGAAATAGATATGCGTGATGCGTGACAAACCACAAACAACTCACAACGACGACAGCTTTGATCAGTCCTGGAGTGCTCTGCAGGTATGAAGGATCAAACCAGATAAGCGGCGTCACCTTGGTGGTCGTCGTCGTGGTCGTGTGAGAAGATGGGAATCCACTCGGCGTCGACATGTCCAACAAATGAATCGACAAATTTACCTTGTTCGATACTGCTCACGATTCTTGACGCTTCTTGAGAGTCGACGTGGTGTTCGACGGCTTCCCTCGTCGACGCCCATCAACTAACACTCCAGATAGCAACATTTACTCATGTCGTTCGCCCCTTTAATCAGTCGAGTAACTTGACTCAATCATATAAATTATACAATTATCTTCTGATGGGTGCTTAGAGCGGCAAAATTGTCCTCATCATGCCTGTGATCGATGAAATTACTCCACTCCTTCCTGATGGTCAACAAGAGAGCAACGTTTATGTGAACGACACTTCATCGCGCGATGTTGATTTGGATTCTCCAATTCGATCACCATCGAACAAGCGTCGCAACGAGAGCGAATGCCAGACACAGATTGACCACCGGTCAATCACTAGTTGTCGATCGGCCGTCTTTCTGACCGTTAATGCAGCTCTGGGAGCTGGTCTGCTGAATTTTCCTTATGCATTCAACTCAGGTGGTCTCGTGACATCGTGCATCGTTCAGTTCGTAAGAAATTCATTGCCATTCTTAGCACCGAACCTCAAGCTGCCATTCTCACCATTTCGTTTTCTTCTCAGGCCATCATCGTACTGATTCTTGGTTCACTTCTGATCCTGACTCATTGTCAGAAGATCTGTCGCGCTGAGTCGTACCAGGATGTGGTTGGTGCCTTCTGCGGAAAGACTCTCCAGAATGTTTGCAGTTTTGCCATCATCTTGTACTCGTTTGGGGCTTGTATCACATTCATTATTATCATCGGTGATCAGTTTGACAGAGGTATGCTTGGTGGCACCAAGTTGGTGCTGTTGTCTTCCTGATTATAATGGTTTGATCGGTTCAGTTCTGTCGTCACTGCACGGGTCTGATTTCTGTCACTCCTGGTACATGAATCGCAATTTCACAATGTCTGTATCATCGATCATCTTCATTCTACCCTTGTGCTTCTCGAAAACAATCGCCTTCTTGAAATATGCAAGGTGCAGGTTTGAAAATTGACATTCTGTTATAATAATTCTTAGATAATATGTTTGTGTGCAGCACTCTCGGTGTGATTGCAATTTGTTATGTTCTTTTGCTGACGGTCTATGAATATTTCGTCGTGGACAAAGCTTCAGTTGTCGTCAAAACGACGGCACAGTCATGGACCGATACCTTTTTGGTGATACCTGTCATCTGCTTCGGATACCAGGTGAGAAATTCCAATAAAAATCTCAAAGCAGAAGCAACCGATTTATGTTTTTCTTTGGCCAGTGTCACCTGAGTTGGGTCCCAACGTTTGCTGGAATGAAGGAACAGAGATCTGCCAAAATCACGTTGACAATCATAATTTCTCTACTTATCTGCATGATCGCGTACACGAGTGCCTCCATATTCAGTGTTCTATCATTCGGATCTGATATCGCCAGTGACCTGATGGAGAATTACGATGCCAGTCGCACTTTCGTTCTTATGGCTATCATCGCCCTCGTGGCAAAGAGCATCACTACCTATCCATTACTGCTTTACCCCGGTCGAGTGGCCATCGATGACGTATACGTCAAACTTGGACGTGCATCTGCACCTCAGTCGAGCGAACCATTTCGGCGAGGCATCGTCGCTTCCATCTGGCTCTTTGCCACCTTGTTATTGGCAATCTCTGTGCCAAATATCAGTGTGGCCATCGATTTTCTCGGATCTCTCGCGGCAGCATTCGTGTTTATCTTTCCCGGTTTGTGCCTGCTTCGAGCGGCCACGATGAATAACTCGGAGACAGTTTCGTTGCGAGACAAACTGCTTCTTATATTATCTTGCACTTACATTGTCTTCGGCATTTTTATATTCGGCGTCATTCTAACTCAAACAATACAAAGAGATATTATTTACGGTGAAGAAATGGACAAAACCAAACTGTGCAGCTAGTTAACTAAATATTTCAACTTGATTTAATTTTGCACGAAAAAAAATGATAATGCAATTGTGACGAAAACAGTAATTTCCAACTTCCTCTTTGTGATAGAAAACAAATGAACATGCAATTTAAAGATTCATTTCATTGATCGTACAACAAACATGATTAGTTCCAATTCATAACCATCTTCTTCTCGATAGTGGTACGAATTAAATCAACTAATAAACGTTGAATTAGCATTTAAGTCATTGATAACACGCATTAAACAATCAATGATGATCTTTATATTATTACCATTCAACATGCTTTTACATTGAACGGTTCATTACTGGTCGTGCTGTTCGGCGTCCCGGTCGTCTCGTAATCGGCTGGTGATGCAGGTGATGCCGAACTCGTTGATCCCGATGCTCTGCCACCGACGCCCTGATTCGCTGCTCTTGCATTGAACAGATCACATGCCGACGGAAGTGGCGCTAATCCAGCTGTGATCGACGGCAAACGGCTCAAATCAGGCAAATTCTGCAGATGCGATTTTAGTTCGTTTTTCACTTGTGTCACTTTTCGTAACTTTTCCCTATACTCGGCTAATTTCAACTCTGCCGATGCCAGTAATTCGCGTTGACTCTGAGTGTAGTTCTGAAACATGGTCGCTATTTGCTTTCGTTCTTGGAGCTCCTGATTAAGTCGCTTGTTATAGTCTGATAGTATCAGGCACGCTTCTTCAACTTGTTTCGACAACCGGTCGCATGCACCTTTGTCACGAATCTTGTCGAGCAGAGTCGCGTCGGATACTTCCGGTGGAAGCTTGGCGATCTTCTCTCTGACGGCCGCATCGCTGGACGCCGAATTTTCCAAGTCCTGCAGCGCCTTGATCAGCACTTCGGCATCTACAGCCAAAATCGGGCCGGGCGCTGTCGATGACGCAGTCACTGTTGCCGATTTGGCGATGTTGACGATGGGAGATTTCGATTTTGATTTGTCCCGTTTGTGCGATTTGTGATGGTGATGACGATCGTGATGACTGTTATGTGGCGATTTACTGTCATCGGTGGCGCGTTTCTTCATCGCATTCGATGGCACGTCCTTGCTGCTGCGTTTCTTGTCGTTCTTCTCCTGCTGGTCCTTCGACTTCTGCACACCATTCTTGTCCTCCTTGCTCTTGTCCTCCTTCAGAACCTTCTCCTTTGTGGCATTCGTTGCCGCCGCGCTGGAAATGTTTCTTTCGCCGAGAGCCTGCTTCAAAGTGGCGATCTGAGCACCGTCGTAAATGTGTCGCGCCTGCCACACGTTCAATACTCGATCGAGTCCCGACCACGTCTTGTCATCAGCTTCTTTCGCCACGGTCTCGAACGCAATCTTGAGCACAGGTGCGAATTCCTTGCTAAATTCTGGTCCCTTCTTGCGACTGTTTTGAATGACATCGTTCGCCAAGTACATGAACGTCAACCGGCGACTAGGTTTGGCTGGAAATCGACACAGATGTGAAGATAATTGTAACAGCTGATCGTGTTGTCTCACTGACCTTTACGCAACTCCTTGAACCACGTCTGGACGATTATATTGTGATGTTTCCGATGATGTATCAACCAGAGCGACAGTGTCTGAATGCTTTGCTGCGAATTGTTCAGTTCGAAAAGACGCTTCTGGAGCGCTTCGCCTGTGAAGCCTGACATTTTGTGACGACGAAACGCGACAAGTGAACCTTTAAATGGCTTCAACACGCACCAGTTACTCGAGATCTGCTGAAAAACATTTCTATTCAACAACTTCTCATGTGTCCAACCGCCAAATCCCCGACTGTCTACCGATTTTCCCCCGTCAGGATGCGCCTTGCGCGTTCGCTCAATGCTACGTATTTGAGGGATACCGTACTCAATTAACCCGTTCTAGGGCTTTTCGCGTTTGGTGCCGGTCGACGATCGAAATGGCAACCCAACAAAGAAATTCGACAACTGGATGGCCGAAATCGACGAATCAGACACAATATCCGAGCAAGTATTTGGGTTCGAACAGTCTACTGTCGGTGACCGTCAACCGGACCATCAACCTGTAAGTTTTTAGCGTGTATTTCTCAGCGACCCGCGATAATTTCGATATTGGCTTCTCGCAGGTACCCGCTGACCAATTATACGTTCGGCACTAAAGATGCCCTATTCGAGAAGGATCCATCTGTGCCAGCTCGATTTCAGCGCATGAGAGAGGAGTTCGAGAAGATCGGCATGCGGCGTTCGGTGGAAGGAGTGCTCCTGGTGCACGAGCATCGCTTGCCACACGTCCTCCTCCTCCAACTTGGCACCACGTTTTTCAAGCTGCCTGGTGGTGAACTCAATCCGGGTGAGGACGAGCTCGACGGCCTAAAGAGACTCATGACTGAGGTGAGTGAGTCACTGTCTCATTCTTTAAGTGTGCACTCATTTCATGTAATTTTCCTCGTGTTCTTCAGACGTTGGGTCGTCAAGACGGAGTGCAGCAAGACTGGATCATCGAGGACACGGTCGGCAACTGGTGGCGACCCAACTTCGAGCCCCCGCAGTACCCCTACATCCCGCCCCACATCACCAAACCGAAGGAACACAAGCGACTGTTCCTGGTGCAGTTACCGGAGAAGGCGCTGTTCGCCGTGCCCAAGAACTACAAGCTGGTGGCCGCTCCACTTTTTGAGCTCTACGACAATGCACAAGGTTATGGACCCATAATTTCGAGTCTGCCCCAGGCTATGAGTCGATTCAATTTCATTTACATGTAATTTCTGCTTCATGTTTTTTCCGAGTTTCGCATTTTCATTACGTCTCGTGATGTGACCATCCTGAATCAGGATTCCCGATCATTTCTCTCGCTGTAGAATGAAATAAATTGCACTCTTTTCTGTAGAACCCAGACTGCCAACCGTAGATGGCACGAACACATTCATCAAATCCTCGATTCTTCTAACCAGATTATGGTTTATTGTAATTCAGATGTTTTATTTGTTCAACTCGTTGGCAGAACAGAAAACGAACGGCGCGAGTGGCGACGTCAGAAAGATGCAGTTCTGTTAATCGAATTAAACGACAGAATCATCAAATCGACGAATCGAAGTCGCCGTTATCAAGTTTGAGAAATTGAGAATTCGAGGCGCGTACCACTTATGATCGGTTCGTCGTCAATTAGTTAGCTGCGAGTGCTTGACTTGTATGCGGAATGAGGTTGAACTCGCCGATGACGAAGCTACAGATAGTAACTAAGCCACAACCATCAACCATCTGTCACGTTACCGTTCCGGATCGGATCATCTCCAGGGATGACGATATTCCGTGTTCGCCCGGACTAGAAATCAACTGCCTCACGACGCTATTAACAGCGTGCACCGCTAATAATTCTAATACAAATGTCTTCATGTTTAAATCATTTCGCATTACGTTGCCGGCACTCGGGACACCCAACCTTAACCGAAAATGGGTGTGATTCGTTGCAATATTCGGCACCGCGTCCGTCAATCTTCTCATTATGCTGATTATGAATTTGACCGAAATTCGAACCACCACAGCGAGTGTAATCACTAGGGCTAGGATTTGTCGGGGAATCTGGTATTTTACTGTTTCATGTTTCTGAGGGAAATTGAAAAGCTGTTTATATCGCATCATAACAAGTCGTTTGAGCCACATTGTTTCGAACGAAAACTCCCGAATTGGCACTTTTTTCCCAAACATGACGTTTGAGCCATTTTCTCACGGCAACGCACAATTTTC
>JAGGCA010005227.1:52331-74894 GCA_022876805.1 Osperalycus tenerphagus | reverse complement strand
TGTATCGCATTTCCATGGAACACAAATACAGCTGACCAAACCCGACCTAATCTGACTCACGCGGCGCCAAACTCGAATCACCGAGTCGGTTCCGTCTCGATCAACTCCTTCCAGTTCCACAGTGGTCACCTTTTCTTATCACCAGACTCAACTTCACTCAGTGATAACTAAGTTGAAATTCATATTCACTCAGTATTCGTTTCGTTGGGAACATTTGAGGCCCAGGTCCCGGTATCACATTTGTACTGCTGGTTGCCATGACTGCTAGAAGACCAGATCGGATTGAAAACAATCCACTTTCGTCTTCGTCGCAACAATGGCAGTCAGAGAATTGGAGCAAGTTGAGAAGAACAACTGGCTCTATCACTTGTATTTTGTGCGTGGTCAATTCGAGCTGTGTCTCAAATTGATCTCCAAGCACAGTCCGCAAAGCGAGTACGCTAATTACCTGATCGGCTTGATTAGATTACGTCAGGGCGACGTAAGAGGAGCGCTCGAAGCATTTCGCAATCTCAAATCTCTAAGCAATCCGACATACATCAAAGCG
The DNA here is from genome assembly GCA_022876805.1 of Osperalycus tenerphagus. NCBI lineage: Eukaryota > Metazoa > Arthropoda > Arachnida > Sarcoptiformes > Nematalycidae > Osperalycus > Osperalycus tenerphagus. The sequence goes on along the minus strand of JAGGCA010005227.1, from coordinate 74,347 downwards.
ATTGCGGTCAGTTATTATTATCAATCAGCTACAATTTGTATCTAGAAATAATGTTATAATCTGTAAACTTTCGTAGAGATGTCTGATGCTGCAGGGACAGCATCAGACGGTCTGCGACTTGGTCCGTGAAACTGCCGTCAAAGTATCACCCAGCGACTGGCGTCTGTGGCACCTCTTCGGCACATCACTTCTTCATTTGGGGCAGATCGAGTTAGCCAAAGATGCATTTCAGAATGCACTGCAATCGACCAACCAAATCGAGCCCTTCTTGTCGCTGGCTAACTGTCACTTGCTCGAGTCCGATACCAAATCGGCAATTTTCGTCCTCCGCAGAGCAACAGAGTGCGGACCCTCCTCTTTCGATTACCGTTCCTGATAGTTACATGAGAATGTATTCTTCGCATAGGCTCTCTCCGGATGACGCTCAACTCACCGCTAAACTTGGTCTCCTGCTTTACAACAATGGCATGATCGCAAAAGGAGTCGAAAAACTATTTCAGATCCAGTCACTGCACCATTCAACTGATCTGAACATTGCGCTGGCGACTGGATCCATTCTACAGGAGGTGAAGATGGACACGGAGAACGCGCTGATGAGATACAAAACAGCGAGCGTCTTGGAGAGTCCTTCATTGTGGAACAACGTTGGGCTCTGTTGCTCGTTGCGCAAGAAGTTTGTGGCGGCCGTCAGCTGCCTGAAGAGAGCACTCTACTTGTCACCGACCGACTGGAAGGTACATTTACCATAGTACTGCATCAGTAGAACTGCACAACGTGAGACTGACATTTTTCCTTGGCCTAGATCAATTTCAATCTGGGCATCATCCATCTGCAACTACGCCAGTACGCGAGCGCGTTCCATTTCATCAAAGCAGCGGCAGCCAATTCGAACGGCTCACCAAATATATTTTCGCTACTTGGAGTGTGCCTGGAACACCTCGAAGACGACGTCAATGCTCGTCAGGCACACACGAATGCGGCCAAAAGTGCCGGTCTCTCGCCAATGCCCCTAATTAATTATGCCATTTACCTGTACAACAATGACAGCGCGCAGTATCGAGACGTGATAATCGAAGTACTGATGGAATTCGAGCAGCTATGGTTAAAGAGGAGGCAAAACAATGTCGATTTTAACAACTCCATAATGAAGGCGGCCACCAAATTGGCCGATTCTCTGTCTCTCTCATCGCAAGTGGCCTGGATAAAGGAGAAGGAACAAATTATGGTGACCTCAGGTGCAAGTCGGGAGTTATCGACGCCCCTTGCTGTGGCTGATGAAGAACAGCCTTCTGGTGAGACACCACCACCTCAACCTCCACCGGAACCAAAGACATCTCGTCGCGTAACTAACGTCAGTCCGCAGCAGCATTGGGCAAAAATCCGGAGTAATTTGCATATCCCAGTGTACGGACAGTGGCTCCCAACTTGCTGTGACCATGACAATGACCGAGATGACAGCGGGTTCAGTTTGGCGACATCGGCGAAGCGGCGCAGCGTTATGATAGGATGGTGGGCCGATCGCATTATCTAAGACCTCCATCCAAACTTGACGTTGCGCTGCTTTGTCGTCGCCAAAAAAATTCAACTTCTAGCATTTGTCATTTCGTCATGGTCAAAGCAAATTGAGAGCGAGTCCAACTACCTGCTGGTAGTACACTGCGATATGCAAATTAATCCGGATTTTTGCCCAATGCAGGTTCGCAGCATTCGACCGACGAGCCAGCTCCCAATGAGCGACTCATTAACTGACCATCTGCTGAGACGTCGTGTGGTTCACAACGTGCACTTAGCAGGAAATGGCCAGCTATTCAAAATTCGACTCTGAGTTTACTTATCACCTTATCAAGAAAATGTCAAATTACAACTAGTCCAATATTTTCGGTATAGCGATTGGTTTACACGCCATGTCCGCGGCTAGAAAGCACGCGAATAGGTGATGATGGTCAGTCGAACGGGTTGATTGTTGTCAGACCACGTTAAGGACTCCATGTAGGCACCACGAATGCACGTTGCCAAGTGATTGGCCCATTCCGACCATTCCCGAGTGCGACTTAGCGCGAGCATTTTTCGGATGGGATGACCAGAATGTACCCAACGATGACCATGTGCAATGGCGACGCCATGGAGGACGAATGGACGACTGACGACCGACCAATGGGACATTCTTCAAGTAGGCCACCGCGAGGGTGACGCATGATGGTGATGTCGGAACGAATTAAGCACAATTTACGTTAACTGCTCGCAACGACACACAATCCGATCAATCAGAAATTGTCATTTGCCGATTGTCGATTTGTCAACTGTCGACTATCGGCGGAAATGAAAGCTGTTTATTTGTTTGTTACTGTATATGTGTAGAATGAGTCACGTACAAAAAGATCATAGTAATGTCTAATTAAATTTGGTCATTAAGCACAAGATGTATGCCCCCAAGGAGTGTGCATTAAGGAAACTTTAGTGCCGATCGTCTTTATGATGACTTAAAACTGACGAATACAGCCTGTAGAACGAGATATGCACGTCAGACAAAAACAGAGAATCTCTGTTAGAGATTCGGCGGTCCGGGACACGGAATGTGCGCTTTTCACCGTGGCCCACCTAATTACAATTACTTAATTTCCGCATTTAATTTCTTTGAGTTATGTAATGGTTTTTTTGTATTTTGTATTTCTGTGGGTGGAATGAGACTCGTCAATGATGACTGTTTAACTCTGCGTGACCAGCGGGCTGGAGAATGATTAGAGGCCCAACATTTTTTTTCGTCACTTTTTTAGAGGTGGCGGGAAATTTTGATACCGCTTCGGCTGAAATCTAAAACTGACAAGTCTGCGACCAAATACATGGTAAGTTCGTTTCATCCTTGTTGCGTCTGTCAGTAAATCGAAATCAGAAGTTTTCCTGCGACTCCTGATGCTCGACAGGTCATTCGACACTGCGCGCCCTGATTCGAAGTCGGAAACACTGTGAAAACAAATTAATGCAAGCTTCAGGTCAGATCTACTTGCACGAGAGAGATGATATTCGATTGTCATACCATTCGGGTACATTTTCGAGAAGATCGCATGACCTGGATTGTCGGTTGAAAACTTTGCCGGCTTCGCAGCCGAGGAGACGCGGGACTCGCCGGTTTCCGCCATTCTCGCTCGGGACACAAACAAAAAGCTTGCTGCAGTCGGTCGGGTGAGCATACCGCGGATAACCGAACATGTCGATTTCCTCTTGCGTGGCCGTTGGACAGGTAAAACCAAGCAGTCCTGCTCGTTCGTGATAGTGACAGCCGTGAGATTACAATTTGATCACTTGGTCAGTGATTCTTACGTTCAGAGTCGCAACCCTCAACGAATTCCGGCCAGTCGCAGATGCCTTGATATTCGTTGTACGCCAATCCTTGTGGACACTCAACTGAATAGGCGAAGCCGTCGACGCAGTGCCAGAAACTTGTGCACTCGATTTCGTGTTTGAAGAGGCCATATCGACGAGGACAGTGTGTGGTCGACTGAGGTGGTTCTGATTCGAGGTGTCATCTTAGAACTGTCCTGCTTAATCAATCATAGGGCTTTTTTGGGTTACTTACGAACTTCAGAGCGATCTCGGCAATCTATGCCAAAAGGAAGTTCACAACGTGGTTTATTCCACGAGCCGGAGGGGTTGAATAGAAGACCATCTGGACACAATCCTTCCTCCAAAAGTGTTCCGTTTTTGCAGAAATAATACATGTCGCACTGGCGTTCGTGTTCGAAGTATCCATTGCCTTGACTACACATGCTTTGCGTAGACACTAACACAGCAGAATTACATTTTCAAACAAATGATCAGCCAATGACTAAGAATTAATGCAACTCGCAGAGCTTGCGACTTGTCAGGTCAATGCTCAATACATAGTGTCATTCAGAGGTGATAGAACTCATCGTTCGACGCGAACAGGCAGAGCAAACAAGTTACGTGGTGTAGTTTCGCTTAATTGCGATCGTATTTCATCGGTAGTTGCCTCCGACAATTTGCTAAGAGAGACAGACTACTTTCTCCAGAAGTCGGCATCTATATGATATCTATACTGAAAACTTTTTCGCACCTATGTAGACACGCGACCGAGACCCAGACCCAAACACACAGGAACCTTACCTTGACCAATGATGGTGACTGCTATAATTAATGCAATTAGCATTATTGCCGGGCTCCGTTTGGCACTCATTTTAGAAGCGCGATAAGACGAAACGAAATTTGGACGTCTATTTCGATGCGTCGCTGGTAAGGTAAAAACTTCTTCTGCTGCGAGGGATGTGCTACACAAATCTAAAATTATTAACTAACTAGATGCTGAACTTGCTGGTCGTTGGTAATGAGGCACGATCACACCGAACGACCAATGTTAGGGGTAAGTCAAAGGAGTTGCAACCTCACTCAATGAGAGTGGTTTGAAATACGTCTGGTCGAGGTTCTAAAATAAGCCGACAGTAGCGAAGTTTGAGGTCAGGTGAAGAGTGGGAGAGAAAGTTTTATCGTTAGTCAAAAAAGCCGCGCACACAGTGAGTTGAGTGACAAGTATTTAGGATAAGTCCTCGAGAAACAGAAAGTAGAGAAATTTCTATCCGCTTCTTGTATAAATAAGAACGCGATGCACATAAGTATTTTTATGTCATGCTCCATACGATCATCAAAAGAGACGATCGTAAAACTATTTTATCAATTCTGGGTTACCAGTCGTGTTGCCGGCACCGCACTAGGTGGGGGGCCATTCAAATTAATACAAAGTCAATCAGGTGTACAAGAAGAGGCAATTAGGAAGTACAGTTTCGTTGTCTAATTCTCGTTAACCACTGTCGAATGTTGCTGGTTTCGCGCAGTTTAATGACCTAAATAAAACAGAATATCTGTGAAAACGAATTGCTGCTGCTCACTTCATGACCCGATTAACATTTTTCGTGAAGAATTTCGTATTATTTATAGTAACTGAGATAGCAAATTAATGGCGTTATTAAATCGCTGTACGATTAGTGCCGCAGTAAGAAAAAGACGCGAATCATCTCGTAGCCCTGAACTTAGGGCAATATCGCAGTCGCACTCACTAACTACTTCTTTTGGCATGAGGAGAACTTGATAAGAGTGGTTGCAGAAGGAAAAAATCGTTTAATGAGGATTACAAGTCGATTCGATGAGATTTGATGTGACGAAGCGGGGCGAGGTGAAGAATTCGAAATTCGAATTTGGCGCTCCCGACAAGCCGGTCGAACATGTCGGACAGCAAGAACTCGGCCAAGCCAAATTATTCGCTCAAGTTCACGCTCGCCGGTCACACGAAGGCCGTCTCGTCAATCAAATTCTCACCGAACGGCGAGTGGTTGGCGTCTTCGGCGGCCGACAAGATCGTCAAGATCTGGGGTGCGTACGATGGCAAGTTCGAGAAGACAATCGCCGGTCACAAGCTCGGCATCTCCGATATTGCTTGGTCCAGCGATTCACGGCTCCTGGTCAGCGCTTCCGACGACAAGACGCTCAAGATCTGGGAAGTGTCGTCTGGCAAGACTCTCAAGACGCTGAAGGGCCACTCGAACTACGTGTTTTGCTGCAACTTCAATCCGCAGTCGAATCTGATCGTTTCCGGATCGGTGAGTGGCTCGATGGCACTTGATGCACACTTCTAATGGCTGTTTATTTATTTATTTTCCTGATGCCGCAGTTCGACGAGAGTGTTCGCATCTGGGACGTGAAGACAGGCAAGTGTCTGAAGACGCTTCCGGCCCACTCTGACCCGGTCTCCGCCGTGCATTTCAATCGTGATGGGTCGCTCATCGTGTCGAGCAGCTATGATGGGCTCTGGTCAGTGAATGGAACACTCATTCAGCATCCGTGCTCGTCATGATTGTATTTTTGCTTACAGTCGCATCTGGGACACGGCGTCAGGGCAGTGCTTGAAGACGCTGATCGACGATGACAACCCGCCCGTTTCTTTCGTCAAGTTTTCACCCAACGGCAAATACATTCTGGCCGCTACTCTCGACAACACACTAAAACTGTGGGATTACAGCAAAGGAAAAGTGCGTCGCTATTTTCAACGTGTCAACGACGATGAATTAAATGCATTTTGTTTTTCTTATTCCAGTGTCTGAAAACGTACACGGGTCATAAGAACGAGAAGTATTGCATTTTCGCCAACTTCTCTGTCACGGGAGGGAAGGTGAGAAGGAGTAGAAGACGTTCTGCTCATTCCAATCATGTCATTGTGATGTCGTTCCTTTTCCAGTGGATCGTCTCTGGGTCTGAAGATCACCTCGTCTACATATGGAACCTGCAAACGAAGGAGATTGTACAAAAACTGACCGGTCATACAGACGTCGTGCTCTGCACGGCTTGTCATCCGCAAGAGAACATCATCGCGTCAGCTGCTCTCGAGAATGACAAGACCATCAAGCTGTGGAAAAGTGACGTCTGAGCATGATCGCATCGATAGCATTTTTTCCCGGCGTGCATCATACTGAAATTATCCGAGTTACGTAGCATCGAACAGACAGTGCATAAACAGCATCTCATTTCTTTGTATTTAATTAATTAATTAACGATAAAGGACTTCCAAATATCGCAACCAACGTAAGATAACTGACTGTTGAAAATAGCGGCCCAACCGCGGACTGGATTTAGTGGCAGTGTTCCGTGATATCGACGACAACTTGTTTCCGCCAGCCGAAGAGGAAGTAACCGATCGTGGCACCAGCAACGATGGAGATGCAGAGGTAACCGTTGAATGTCATGAAGACGAGCATGAGGGCGTAAGAGAGAGTAACTTGGATGGCGTGGAGAATGGTCTGGAGGATGTGCGCCCGACACAGCATGCGGTTTCTGGCCAAACGGAATAATGGGAGGTGATCAGAAGGGGAATGTCTCGGCGTGCAGTCTACTCACACTGCACCAAAGTGAGGTCGGTGGCTGTTGGTCATCGAGTCACCCGAGCCATTGTCGTTACTCAGGAACGTGGCGGCGTGCGACCCGTTATTGGCCGCGATCACGGCTACCGATGTGAAGTTGGACATTCGCTGACGGTGGCACCTTAGCAGATACTCGCGGTAGTATTTTAGACCCTCGTAGAGCACGGCCAGAGCCAAGAGTGTCAAACATGCTCCGATCATGTCTGCGACGGCCAGAGAGACCAACGATATCTTTTATTCCAACCAGCACCTGGTCATGCTTACCGAACGTGTTCGTCGGTGTCCAGCCCTTGAAGAGAATCACGTCGTTCAAGTCGAAGTGGAAGTACATTCTCATCATCATCATCGAGTGGTCATCATTCATCGAGTTGTGATCCGACATATGTCCGGTCCTGGGGGCGTTTATTATTCGGGAATCGGCATTCATCACAGTCGTGGTCGAATGGCCCGGATGGTAGTTCGGTCCATGGTCCTCCATGACTGGTGCTTGCTGAAGGAAGTGAACGTCGCAATCTTGAGTTTGAGCGAATAAATATGTATAAGTAAACAGATTTCTCGAAATGTGATAAGTGAACGACTTGCACAACTGTTGGCTCAGTTCCAGGCGTCGAATCAGTCTCAACGCACACCGACAGAGGGCAGGACGCCGCAAAACACGCATTTCATCATCTCCCTCAACTGTTTCGGTTCCTCTTCTTCTTCTAATTACCAAGGACCACCCATCAATCAATCATTCACCAAAATCGCGACTGATACACAACAGATAATATTGCAGATCATCTACGCAACCGTTTGGGCGCGATGAGATGTACTTCAATAAATGTAGTTGTCCACCCACCGGCAATCGTAATATCGAAGACGTCCGATTGGCAATTGATTTGATGGTCTGTGAAATGCTAGCAATTACAGAGCAGTGGTTTCCTGCTTGCGTAGCAGTTCTGTGCATAGAAATCGTGTTGGTTAGACAACTTCTCGGTTAGATCGGATCTAGTTGCGTAAACACGTGCAGTTTCTGTATTCTATCAGTTGACAAGCATCGAAAATACTCAACCATGCACATACGATTTGTGGTCTCATAATAATTCGCTGTCAGGACCACCAGCTCGAAATACGCGAGAATTGCATAAGATTTCGGTTATTTCGAGCCGCAGTACTCAACGAAACACGAGAAGCGCGCGTGCCATGATCACAATTATCACTTTGGCCACTCGACGTTCGTTCGTTCGCAGTCCACAGATCACATCGCCAGACTTGTGCTCCTCACGTGTGCCAATACCAATGCCAGATGTGTTCCTCAGATTTGTTCCTCCTGCCTCCAGCTCCTCTCTTAATTTGATACCAAAAATGCCGTGAAATGACAGTTCTCACTTCGGCAATAGAAACTTTTATGCACAAGAAGCCCGTCTTTCTGGAAAATAACAATTAAATTCTGACGATGAGTGTGAACCGAAAGCGTCGGCAGAGAACAATTGAACCAAAAGTTAACATTGAGCTGGTGGAGCATAAAAAAGCGATTCGTTTGATCGTGATGGAGTGTGAATGCGGTGACCGCTTCTCGTCTCGTCTCGGTGTCGATGTCTGTCTGTGTGCATCCTCTGTTGCTCTTTCCTTCTCTGTCCTTATCAGGGACATTAATCGTCGGTTCCATTAGGCGAAGACGCCACTTGCATTTACTTCACTCTCATTTACTATGCTTTTACAGACTGGCGGCACCTCGCCAAGCGAATCGCGAAGAGAAGCACCAAACGGCATGGGTAATGATAACTGTGACAATACATTCAGATATTGGAAGACATCAATGCCAAAATTCAACATCACATTCGATATCATTGTTTCAACTGTACTGTGATTAAGTTGAGTAGATCTGCTATGGCATTTAGCTAGAGCCGCGCCTCTCAAAGACAATTAGTGGACTCTGTTAATTGGTCTTCGTTGTCACCATCGAGATGATGCTGTCAAAATGAGCGATCACCTTCTTCCTGACATCGGACTCTTTCAGGCCGAATTTTCGGACAAAGTCCTCAACGGTCGGCGCTCCGTCGGGCGCGACTTTGCACGTGTCCTGTGACTGGCCACCGTTATAGAGTTGTATCCGCATCTAAATATTGACCGGCATTTACCTTGCCATTGTTTTCCATTGTCGACAGCCTGTCGGTATCAGGTTTCTGACGCGGTGTTGGCCACTTCACACGCAATTAGCGTTGGCAGTGATGAGTGCATCGTCGCGAAAGTGATTCTCAGCAGAGCAGACTAATCGTGATCTTCGGTGGACGATCTTATCAATGATCGTGCAGCAATCTGGTTTTGAATTTTACGAGCCTATACAGGCCACGTTTCGGTGCACAGCTCACTTATCGTCGTTCTCAACATTACCATCCATTCAAGACGCGATTCTTATCGCTGTCAGCGATCCAGACTCGAGACAATCGCGCACGAGTGAAAACAAACAAACATCGACGAATATGCACTTCATTCCTCGTCGGTTCTCTAATTTCAGTCATCAATTTACGCTCGCGTACGGCAATTATCCGCTCGTCACACCCGACGTATGGCCAGCCGTGTAGTTTAACTATATCTGAATCTACTTCATCATCACGTCCGAGTCGTTCTGCAGCAGGTCCTGCAGAAGAAGGCGTAGTTTGTGGAAACAGAAGCCAATGAATATGTTGGAGGCTGGCGGCACGACCACAGAAATGCATCGCGGGGACCCACCAAAAATTAACCGAATATCGCTCGCATCTCTTCTTCTGATAAGTGACGTAATTTTTTGGCATATCTGCTTTACAAATGGTGAATTTTCATGTTTGGAATGTCGGCTATTATTGCAGTCGTGCCAACTACAATAGACTGATTTTGAAACGTGCAACTTGTTAGGTGAACCTCGAGCGTGATATCGAAAACGAAGATGTGAATAGATATTCAGATTTTCTACCTTGCGTGTTGTTCAGAGCGTCGGTTATTCAAATATGTTTCAGAACATGATGCCAGCCACAACTTATGCGGCCAGTTCTATTCAAGAATCAGCTTATTTACCAACGATGCACAGAAGCCATCATCATCATCATCATCGTCAGTACAATACAGACCACGAACAGCACATGAGACCACCGTCATCATGGAGCAATCCCGGTGCGAGCAGTAATCAAATTTCGACAAACGAATCATGTATTCACATCTATTCAACCAACCACAACCATAACCACAATCATAGCGCATCGCCGTTTTCAGGGAGATTCCCATTCCAGGTAAAAGTAGTTTGATGCTATCAATCGATATCTGACGCAGCCCTTTACTGAAGGGCCTTCAGTCTCCAGCGAATTGTTCGGTCGCGTCCCAATCATGTTCGGTCGGAGCGACAGCCACGTCGACGACTTCATCTTCTTTAGCCTGTAATCGAGTTGGGGCGGAATCTTATTTCCGCAGCGCGGCCGCAATCAATGGACTTCACCCGTACTCTTATGCTGCAGAAGCGGCGGCCGCGGCAGTGGCCTGTGCTTGGGCTGGCCGACTGGATCACGGTGCTGCGGGTCTGGCAGGCAGATTAGACCCCGCGACCGCCGGTTTTCAAGTTGGCTTCGGTACGGGACAAACAGCGTACAGGCAATCAGGTAAGACAATTATCAACTAGTAATCAAAGCTATACGAAATGTGAATTTACTTGAGCCAGAACTACTTATTGTTAGTTATATGAACCTATCTAGGTCTCTAGATCGTCAGTTTCCGTTTCTGTCATTGAGTTCGCACAAACAATGAGATTAGATCGTCTATTATTGCTGACCGGATGAGTGACACGCGATCTAAGCGATAAGGCTCAGCGCGACAATGATGTACTAACAGGAAGAATTGTTTTTGTGCAGAAACCAACCCGAATCACGTTGGGTCACTATTAAGTGATGCACCTGCGTTCGCTTCACGTTTCAATGACAACAGAGAGTGTGTCAATTGTGGTGCAATCTCGACACCTCTGTGGCGAAGAGATGGCTCGGGACACTATCTATGCAATGCTTGCGGTCTCTATAATAAGATGAACGGTGCGAGACGACCGCTAATCAAGCCTCAGAGACGACTGGTAAGGTAGAGGGACTGCCAATTCTGCAGTCACCGATCTCGATTTAACTGATCATTCAACCATTGTAGGCTGCGTCCCGGCGACTGGGACTTCACTGTTCCAATTGTGGCACAACGACGACCACTCTCTGGAGGAGGAACAATGAGGGTGAACCCGTGTGCAATGCGTGCGGCCTGTATTTCAAGTTACACAACGTAAGACCAGCGATAAGAAAACCACAGACGCCAAGTGATATCTTGATATGATAATTTTTTTTCGCTCAGATCGCTCGTCCCCTGGCCATGAGAAAGGAAGGCATTCAGACGAGGAAACGGAAACCAAAGCAAACGCCGACAAATTCAACGAGTGCTCTCGCATTGCAGTGCGTGACGGGCGGCAACGTTGTGAAGGGTACGTTCATTTCGATACAGTGGTCAGAGAGATCATCCTCCAATATCATTTGCAGATCTGTCAAAGCCCGAAGTACCAATCTCGGAGCCAAGTCATTCCTTAGACGATCTCTCTCTGTCAGAATCTCGTTCACAGAGCCTTTCGACATCGCTCACCCACCAAACGTCAGAGGCATTAGCGAACAATTGAAGCGGCTTCGAATCAAATTCTAACTAATCAGTATTGCATGTTATGCACCCGTTTGAAAAGCAACATTGCATAGTCTGCGGCCTTCAGTTGCACCTCTTGAAACAGTTCTATGTTTTCTCTTCAGATCGGAACTTCACTGCCAGTTTGGGCGCATCTCCGTTTTATAGTCACTTACCTCAACCATGAATACTGGTAACGAGTCTTGCAATGTTGTTCTTTACACAACTCGGTTTGCTGCAGGACACGAATCTCAGCCTTTCCATTGAATTTTTTTCTCAATCTCACGGCGTGTTGCTCAACATGTTCATTTCCTCTTAGGAAACTTCTTCCGATACAAAATTATTTCATTACAGTGCAACAACAATCACTGTCGTTTTGATCACTTTCCTTATATTGGTATGTAATTAAGAAGACGGTTCCGGTTGCGCGATGCATTCAATCAATCTGCTTTCTTACTCGCTTGCCAATATGCAAAGATATGAAAAGAAATCTGGAAACTATCGAGTAGACTATTCTTCGAAGTGGTTAGCTCACAGTCACTTTATTTCGGGTGCTCAACGATTTTCGTCATCAGACATCAATATCAGCTTAGGAATCCTGCTAACTATTCTGTTAAATTTACAATCAGGTGAAGCGACTTTCCCGACGAATTTAGATGCATTACATGCTTGGGTACTCAAACATCAATTCAAAAGACTTCTTTAATGGTCACAAAACGAGACAAAACGATGGCGACAAGTATCGACATGATGGTAACACTGAAGACGAAAATGTAGAAGGTCTCTTCATCGAAAATGTCACTGAAAGCAGGAAACGAATCGTAGACTTTGTCGAACAGACTGATTGCCGTCAGGTAGTGACGGTGCATCGAATTCATGGTGAATGGTGCAAGACTAGGACGACGATGACAATGACGCTTGACTCGGATTAAGTTTACTTCTTGGCCTTCGGCTTGGTCTTGGTCGAAGTGACGAGCGATGCTTCCGGTGGTTTGTCGAACTTAGCGATGACCTGCTTGAAATGTTGTACAATCTCAAGAGGCGTTAGTAGAGATGTCTTGAAGATGAGGCTCTGCCCGTTCTCTGTCGTGAAATGAGCAACGAAAACATGTAACTGGTCATCGAGTGACTCGCAATTAGAGATCGAGCATCGTACCGAAACGCACGTTGATCGTCGGCTCGGCGCGATTGCAGACGACGTTGGTCTTGATGAAGCAGTCCGGATTCGTCTGACGAAGACGGTCTGATGACACGTAGTACAGGAAATCCCTGCAAACAAGCAGAAATTTAACAAACGAAATGCTGTTGCGCGCCTGTTCGGGGCTCACCTGATCGACGACACGCTGTCGTGAAACGGATCGAACGCGATGTTGATTCGCCTCACGGTTCGCAAGTGGAAGTTCTTCAGTTCCTCATGCAGGGCTTTTCTAACCGGATCAGTATTCTTCACCGGCCAAAAGGTGATCAATTGCTTGGTCGTCGTTGCCATCGCTCAGAAACATGCCGAAAACGAGTCAATTGTTCTGAGTATCGATTATCGAGATTATCGATACAGAAACTGATCGATAGCTTCGGCGCCAGAATTTTTCTTTTTAAATTCGGCCTCAATAAAGTGATTTTCTGGTTAAATTTGTTCACAGATTGTTGCAATCTCTGAATTAAGTGCAGAAGGATCCCATTGCCTTAAACTACGCTGAAACTACTTCGATAATTTTAGATTGAAACGCAGAGCGAATAATATCGAATATGTAGTATTTTAACCGATAACATGATCGAGTAATCGATTTCTGATGCGTTGTTTCCGTCGAGATGGCGCTCTGAGAAGAAAATTTCGCCATTTCATGGCGATGCGATTTCTTCATCGCGTATTCTTCAAGAAATCACCACCAGCAATTCGACGTAATCACGGAATTTATTTGGAATAAGATCACTGAATTGTTTACCATCGCTATCGTGAGTACTGTTTCGATGAGCGTCACCCGTTGGGCACCCGGAAATACGTCGTCCTTTGGTTCTTGGTCGACGTGTTTCCATTGTTCCGAAGAAGAATTCATTTGTTAACGGTGTCATTATTTGCTCGCTCACTTGCAGATGCCTCGGTCTCGGAAACGACGATCAACATCCGAGAGCAGTTCCGTCTTGGACTCGAAAGACCCGAGTCGCGATCGCCACAAGCGAAGACGTCACGAATCGTCGTCGGTCGATCGGCACAACAACCACCAGCACGGTCACCATTCCAGGGAATCGCGACACCACCGACGCGGACGCGGGCGTGGGGGCGGACCCGGACGCGGACATCGGAACCGCGATCGCGACCACCATCATCGTAGTCGTCGGCGGCACAGCCACTCGGCAAGCCTGAACGAATCGAGCTACACCAATTCAGCTATCAGCGGCAGTTCCAGGAGACGCAGACATCGACATCATGAGCACGACGAGTCCAGGAAGCGTCGTGGGAGTCATCGCGACAAGTATAAGTCCAGAAGTTGGAGCTCACGGGTGAGTTACGCACATGAGTCGATTAATACATGCAATTTCCTGATGGTTACTTCAAGTAAACTACGTGACATGTCACTCGGAAGTGCGCACAGTTTGTCCAGATCGCCGATTCCTGTCGAAGAAGTCACCGAGATATGCCTGTGCATTTCATCATTTCTACTCGTCTCTCTGTTATTTCAGCACCACGTTGGTATACCGGTGACTGGAGTCGTATTGACATCGATACCGAATTTATCCCTCTCTGTCGATGATTCTGACTATCTGTGTATGTGTGTAACTCATCTTGCACTTGTCGCGTCGCAGATGAAGTGCATCGTGCGAAGTGCGCCACGCAGTCCCACCCCCATCACCATCTATGATGGTGCAACGTCCTCATCCTTGTTTGAAATTTCTTCGACGCTGTTTCGATTCTGAATGTGCGTCGCTGCTCGTGCCAAATCAGTGGTGGTACCAGCTACAAAACCGTTACCGCAAATAAGCAAGCCTTTCACGACTTAAAATTCTCTGCTGAGTCGAGGCACTTCGTCATTTTGTTTCTTAGTCGATCACAGCAATGTCTGTCTATTTGAGGTGCTGCCCTTAGCATAGTGTCATCACTCGTTTTCTCGTGTCGAAGAGGCTTCAGTAACCTGGTTGAGTGCAGTTGCTGAAAATGGTCCAAAGCGAGCAGAACTGTGCGTGTCTCGAAGCGGACAAAGCAGAGCCCCTGAAACCGTCTGCCGAAGATGATGACGACGGTGCGAGCGATGTTCGTGCGACCAGAAGCGGACGAAAGGTCTGCCCGTGCACGGTTGCTTTTCGATTACCGCTTCCCCTGCTCCCGCTGGCTTTTCGCTACCTCCTCCGTCAGCTCACTGGTTCTGAGTGTCATAGACATTGCGATTAACCCGTGGACACGAATCCCCAGCAAACTAACTAGACATCAAATCTTATCTTGACTGTAATAAGATCATCACAGATCGTTTGTGGGCTAAGTGACGTCTGTGTAGCCGCATCGCACTGAATGTTTATAACAGCAACGGTTTACGGTATTCTATTCCTGAGCTCTGTGCTCTCTCTCTCTCTAGCCCTGCTCGACTTTGCAGACGGCATGCAATGTTTACGAGCAGAGCCCATGTTCCATGTTCCATGTGCTGGGCCCATTTTGGATGCTGTCCAAGATTGTTTCTACATCTGTTTCTCTTCACCAGTATTTAAATGTGACTCGTGATTTCAGGAATTGTCGCTCTTTCATTGTAATTAGAGCAGTTTCTCGTTGCGGTCGTGCTTTCGAATCTTTCTGGTGGTCTCTGTCATGGATTGGACACGAGCTTCTCACCAGCCTTTCGCTCACAGAGCATTATTATTTGTGCTCGTTCAATGGTTGCTGTTTGCGATGCCCAAATTTTGGCTACGTTTCGGAGTTTAAAAATAGTGTTTTGTGCCATGATTTCATTTGCATTACCAGTCACATTAGTTGCCAAAATGCGTCGCAAATTTATTTTGTACTCTCGTGTCTCACGTTAGATACTCAATGTTCCTGATCAGTGAAACTTCTTTCACTTCCGTTCTCTTCTTTCACTTCGGTGGGACTCGTGATGAGACGTGTCTTCATCTTAGCGCGTCTCTGTGATGTTCCCAGAAAGGATGTCCAGCTTTCCGAAGCGACGCAGTTTCACTAGCTGGTTTCGAAAGGGTGTCGACAATTTACTATCAATGTGCGTCTGGGATGTGGCATTGTTGTCTCCAGCGACAGTCGACGATGACGTTGACGACGACGGCGACGGCGACGATGTAAATGCAATGAAGCAGCTGCTCTACCAACCTTTTTAAAGCGAAAATGCACAATGTTAATTGTCAGTTATGCAAGAGCACTTTCTCTTCACAGGCCGTAGACGATGACGATGGACATTTGATATACTGCATCGGAGACGTGCTTCAAGACAGATACAAAATTCTTGCCACTTTGGGTGAAGGCACTTTCGGCAAGGTGGTTCGTGTCCTCGATCAGCGAACAGAGCAGGTCGCTGCTTTGAAGATCATTAAGAATGTGGACAAGTATCGGGAGGCGGCCAAGCTGGAAATTAACGTGCTCGAAAAACTGACGGAGAGTGACCCCGAAGGAAAGCATTTGTGTGTGAAGATGCTCGCTTGGTTCGATTACCACGGTCACATGTGCATCGCATTCGAAATGCTTGCGCTCTCAGTTTTTGATTTTTTGAAAGAAAACAACTACCAGCCATACCCAATCGAACAAGTGCGACACATCGGCTACCAACTGTGTTATTCTGTCAAATTCCTTCACGACAACCGCTTGACTCACACCGATCTCAAGCCTGAAAACATTTTGTTTGTCAGTTCCGATTATGATGTCATCGACGCCAGGAAGAAGAAGATCGTCCGACGAGTACGCAACACGGCAATTAAGTTAATTGACTTCGGCTCGGCGACGTTCGACGACGAGCACCACTCGACGATCGTGTCGACGCGTCACTACCGCGCCCTGGAAGTCATTCTGGAGCTGGGCTGGGCACAGCCGTGTGACGTGTGGAGCATTGGTTGCATTCTATTCGAGTTGTATCTTGGAATCACGTTGTTTCAGACTCATGACAATCGTGAGCACTTGGCGATGATGGAGAGAATTCTCGGCCCGATACCTTACCGGATGTGCAGGAAAACAAAGTAAGCAGGCTTATGAAGAAATTGCAATTTTTTACACACGAGTTTTCGGTTACTTTTAGAACGAAGTATTTCCATCACGGAAGACTAGACTGGGACGAAAACAGTTCAGCTGGACGATACGTGAAAGATAATTGCAAACCCCTACGGCGATACATGATGAGCGATGACGAAAACCATAGGCAGCTATTTGACTTGGTCGCCAGAATGCTCGAGTACGAACCGTCGCAGCGCATCACACTCCAAGAGGCGCTTCAACATCCTTTGTTTGCCAAACTTCCACCCGAGCTGCGACTGCATGAGACTGAAAAAGGTTCAAAAAACGGAAGACGTGAACGCTCTGATAGTCTCTCGAGATGAGCGACAAGTTCGTGTTAGCTTCGGCCAGAGTCGACCCGGTACCAAGACCATGACTAGAGGTCTCACTGTATTTATTCAGTCGACGCAATGAAATTTCTCTAACTGTAGTTAGTTGAGAGGGAAGAGAAAACGTATTTGGTGAGACTGCTTGGTATATAAATAAGCGATCATATTATACAAATTTCATCTTTGTAAGTTTGGTGTCAAGTGAAGCGCGTCGAGCGTTGATGGTACTCGACCGACGTCCAAGAGTGCGAGATCACCGTTCATGCACACCGCACCATTTCAATTTGATGATGTACTTCCTCGACCGATGTGCCGAAGAGCATTTCCACTCTGTTAATGCTTTAACATCGACATTTTTCACACAACGTCGGTTTTGATTTCCGTTAAGCTGCACACAAAAATTAGTCTTGCTTTTACCGTTGCCTGGTGCTTACCCTGCCACAACTTGCCATTTCTCCATCTCCATCAACTGCGGCGCTCGATCAGACATCTCACGCACATACATAAATGTCGGGCATTTAATGTAAATATCGTTTTTGAAAATTAGCGGTCTTATCAGAGCTGCATCAGCAGTATCTATTGTGCTCGGATCTCTCAATGGTAGATGTCAGACTGTCAGGATTCGAGCATTCGCGATTTGTTCGCTCTTAGGCACCTAGGGAGGGGAAGAGAGAGAGAGAGAGATGTGTTCAGTGAGACTCAGCTCGGTTTCTCGGTATATAAGCGATCGTATTATATAAATTTGATTTTGTACGTTTGGTGTCAAGTGACGGTACTCGATCGACATCCGAGAGCGCGAGCTCACCGTGCATGCACACCATTTCAATTTCATCAACTGTGCCAAACTTGGTCGCGATCGGTTTGACAGTACTTCAAAGTATAGAGGGTGTTTCCGATGTTTTTAGCCACTTTTCATCAATTAATAAATTCTTCCTGAGTTCTTAACACCCGAAGTCATCGCCAGCAACCGAGAAACTGGTTGCCTGCCACCTGGACATTTTTGGAAATTATTCCACTTCGCATCCAAGACGATGCGAAGTTGTTAACGGTCTGACATAAGACGCAATCAGTTTTCTCCACAAACATGTTTATTAGTAAATGAGAAGGAAATTGTTCAGTTTCGTGCCACTTCAACGAAATGGATTGTCTTGTGTGGCTGGGTGGCCGCCACAGTCGAGGACCAAGGACCAGGACCAAGTGCTTCCTTCGGAGAGAATATTGTCTGACGGCGCCACCTGTGAACCGATGATCGAACTGTAACCGGACTGCGATCGCACCACGTGCTCGAATTATTTTCTCGTTCTAATCCCTTATTTTCACCGTTATTTCATTCATTATGAATGTATTTGCTTTCTACTCGTCCGCTCTGCAACAACTCACCATCTCCATCCAGTCAAGCGCGATGACTGGATGGGAGCAGATTCGCATCGAAGTCGAACGACGGCGAGTGCGATTATTTCAATTGAACAACGATAGCGAGCAGTTCGCGCTAAGGTTCACCGATCAGATTTCCTGTGTCCACTCGTCATTGAGACATCTCCGCGTATCCAAATCCGACGATGACGTCTTCATCACGTTCACCGTCGATGCCAATCTGGAGTCGGCGATTCCTGATAAAGCGGGCGGCGATCTGAGCGACGTCGCCCTGCCGGTGAACAGCGAACTGCTCCAAGACTGGATCTTCTGTCACGACCACGGTGACGATGGTGGTTCGGCTGCTCGCGATGACAGTTTCGGTACTTCGAGTGCTGAATCGAGCAAGCTGAACGATATCCGGCAGGTGCGCCGCGTCCTGCACCAGTGTCAGTTCCAGTCTCTGTCGCCGTCATCGAAATTTCTGTTCGAAAGCGACGATAATCGGTGCAATGTCTTCATCCACGTTTTCAATCCCGTCTGGATTATAGCCAGCAAGCGATTGACAGCTGGTGATGGATTAGCGCGCGATATTGAATTAAGTTTCTCCAACGTGATTCGTGTTCAGTACAAGGTGTTCGATAGTAATCTGGACCACCGTAACTTGCGCGGTGCTTTCAGTGCCCAGCTCGCGTCTCTTCGCCATTCATTCGACGTTGACTGGTTCCGTGTCGAGAGTCGTGTGTTCGATGAACTTCTTCACGAATTGGTTCAGTCCACCAGATGTTTGTTGCCATTGGAATCGAGATTTGATGACGATGATGTTGATTTGGTTTTTGGGTTCCTGGCATGACCCGGAACACGGACGATGATCACAAATCATGGATGGCAATCAGTGACAAGTGTGAGTTATTTGCATTCGCGATAGTCGTTGATATGAACACGTGAAGATCGAACTTGGTCACTTATGATCTGAACTGAAATGAACTAGTGAGTTTCAGGCGTTTACAAATCGATGAGAAAGTTACAAAATTATGTATTTCGATCGCTTGCTATGATAGCAAGTTGCTATCAGATCAGTTATGCCGCATGACTTATGCGACTACAGGATATCAGTAAATACACGTCAGGAGCTGTGCTGTGACATGCATATAAATATGTATCGTCTATTGATTCTCATCTCGTTGGCCGCGAGCGAAACCGTATTCGGATAACGCAATCAAATTTATTATTTTTGTTTCGTGTGTGACCTAATGGCCAATTAGTTATTGCCAAAAGTTGTCGCATTCGTATTGTCAAATGTAAATTTCGTTAACGAAATCACAGAAATCAATTTGTTACGCACACAAAATGCAAACACGCTTTCACATAAAGTTTAACGAGCAAGATCGTCGAAATTTACCATGACTAATTAATATAATTTCGCGTAATGCATTGCCATTTTTCCTGTAAATAGTTGAAGTTTATTTAAATGCATTAACATCACTATTAATTTGGATGTCTCTCTCCCATCAGCTTGATCATTGAACAACTCGCTCCGGTTTATGTCAGGATGGAAATGATGTCCTTCGTCAAGTTAATCTCTCGTCAGTGACGCTGTTCTTTTTCATGGTACGTGAATGCTCGCAGTACTGTTTTAAGCCGCCACCGTGGAAGATGAACGAGCACCGAATTTGCATGAGACTTAAGCGAGAGCGAGCCTAATTTGATTGAAGCTACTTTTCTGTGCATGCACGGAAGCAGGAGAAGCAAAATTTCACTTTTTCCACTTCATTAATGAGCTCGTGGGTCGACTTGCACTCGACGCACTTCCTTTCGCGTCTCGCATCTCTGACCATCTTTAGTCGGCAATTCCGCTCTTTTAATATGCAGTTCGTGTGTGTGATGAGCAGGGAAAACAAGTCCCAGAAGTTAGCATAAAAATGATGCTTGCCGCGGCGTGTTATTGTAGAATTTCCTCTATGTCGTTCTCGATGTTTGCCTACCACTGAGTCGAGCGAGCCTCACGGGCTTCGAGTTATCAGCTTCAAGCTTCGTGTCTCTGATCGCGACTCGAGTCTCTCTCGACTCGTTATGCTCAAAACGCATGCAAATGGTAATTATGTGGATCATTGAAATTGTTATGCTTGCTCTTAACAAGCAGTTCTTCGTGCCCGAATTTCGTTCTATTGTCGATAAGTACGTAAGGATGCGCGTTGCGTATGATTCAAAGATTGATGCTATTTGCCGATCGATATCTTCGATATATACCATAATGTACTCAACTTAATAACTGTGTACGACGAGTAGTAGTTTGCCGAAGAGTCAAACTCTTATTGCAATTCGTCATTGCATTTACTCGCCGAATCGTGTGCGTGAATCGCGCGTTTAACTAGTTTAGGGCATGGCACGCGACGAGTATTCGCAATATTACAGATAGCGAGATGGCGAAAAGAATTTTGGGCAAAGCGAAAAAGCGTACCAGAGGACGAATCAATACAGAATGTCTGCTTTTGGCCCCTGCCCTCTGCTTCTGTCGTTGAACACTTGCTGAGCCAAGCTCGATCGTGTAAAAGCAAAACTTCTCAAATTATTGACGTTTTCACGTTTCCGGATTCTCGAACCGAGCTTTTCTTCGTTTTCTTCCTTTTCGCGCCCTTCTTCGTAAGTTGATACATCAAATTCAATGAGCAACGATCGCGATCGTCGAGAGTATCTTTTTTGCCGAAGCTGAAAAGGAAAATCTTGTTTATCAATGTAGTGAAATTATTAGTTGCGAGGATCGACACGTAACAGAATCGCGTTTGATGGTAGAACGAAATTCGTGAATTCAAGTGAACAGGAGGAGAGAGGAAGAAGTGAGAGTGGCCAAAGAAACGACGAAAAATACAAGAAGCATTCGCTTATTTGTGCCCGTCGGGCTTGTCTTGAGTGAGAGCAAAATTCAGCGATGTGAAAAAGTACGCAAGCAGGCGATGGAAGGAGGAAGGAATCAGGCAAGCAGCCAGGCACCAGGCATCAGGCATCAGGCATCAGGCATCAGGCATCAGGCACTCACTGGTATGGCATGCATATGAAACAGGTCGATTGCTTAGTCGATATATTGGAAATGGTGAGGGTCGGGAGCAAAGAACACAACGAATGTTGAAAATGTTGAGCTTTTGATGTGCATGCAGCATGAAACAGACAACGGAACGCAACGAACTGCTTCCAGCTTGCACTTTTCTCATCACTGTTTTCTATAAAATCGGCTTCTGCTGCCTGACTTTAGCGAAGTTCACGCATATGATAATCCGGTCGTGATTCACACGGTTGTGTGTGCATTTTAATTGAGATTCTGATAACTTCGCCGATGCTACGCGATTTGGGTACCGCTGATATGTGTGCTACTCGCAACTCGAGACTCACGACTCGCGACGGGCTCAGCACAACGTCAATGTAATTAGTTTAGCGAGACACCGAGTGAGCTTCGTCGTGTCAACACGCACTGATATGAAACAAGAAAATTGATCAAACATTGCCGAGCGAGTGTTCGGCTTTCGCGTTCAAAATTGGGTGCCGAAATACGAGACGAGAGAAAAGAGTGGTTTTGCT
>JAGGCA010005227.1:34141-46295 GCA_022876805.1 Osperalycus tenerphagus | reverse complement strand
AGAGAGAGAGAGAGAGCGAAGTGAACTAAGAAAATCGCCGATATGTGGGACGTGAGCAATAAAGGAAAGGGACTCGAGTTGAAGACGTGAGATTCGAATCGGCGCAAGAATCCGGTCATCATTGGAGGCGAGTCGAGGTTCTCTCTACTGTTGTTATACAATCGTTGTAATTGGCAGGCCGAGAGCGAGAGATGAAATGCCAGAGAAATTGAAATACGAGATGCAATTCACGTTGCTCGTTTTACGAGCGAACACATTTACTCGTTGCTTGTTTAATGCGCGTCTCACATTGATTACATTAGCGAAATGCTCATACACGGTGCTTATTGCATTGCATCACGCTGCAGAACACGGTTAGAGAGGACCGCTCGCTGCGATTCTCACACTTTTGTTTGTTGAGGTCAGCGGTTCGTGAAACTGTAGCACGAAATTGAAGGTGTGTGCATTTGAGGGAGGCGATCAGAGATCGTGGTGCGAGACGCAACGTGGGCGAAGCGCGTCGAAAAACTTTTTCGTTTTCGTGGGCTGATCGAATCAATAGAATGCTTTGATTTGTTATGGGCGACTGCAAATGCAATTACCGTGTTCGGCGTGTCCCCGTGCCTGTTCGTCGAACGTTTCCGATGCTTGATGTGTCCGCCTGCATGAAGATCGTGTCTTCCTCAAGCACCTCTCTCCACTCATCTTGCCGCTCTCGTCTCCTCTTTCCTCTCCTCTCAACATTACGACTTGACCGTTTTATGAACCTCCGGAGACGCGTCACTCACGTCGTGATCGCGCTCCCACCATGGTCCACCTGCATTATTACGTGTTGTCACTCGCGTCTTTTATAGAGATTTGATAAGAAAATGTGGCGATTACTTTCCTGGCCGCTCTTCATGGTGTGTCATTGCTCTCCTGGGCCACGGCGCTACATGAACACACCAGGAAGAAAACACATCAAATGAGCACCACATAGTGCACTTCGTTCCCTGTACACTTCACACAATGCACTTTTCTTACTGCCGGCGACAAAAGAGGAATTACGGCAACCAGCATTGACTTGGTCGCATTTTTGTCTTAACAACACTTTGATTATTCGCACTTCTATTTCTCCGACGATGCTGAAACTTCCGCTTTACGGTCGCCACTCTTTTGTGCGCGATTTGTGCCTTCCTGCATATTTCAGCCACCATTGTAATTAGTTTTCTTAGTGATGTTGCTTGTGTCGTTCATGCTTTGTCGGGCGAATCGTCGAAGTAGAGAACATGGCTAATGCAATGCGAGATGCAGTCTATTTCTATGGGCATGTTTTCAATAGCTTCGCGACACACGATGTTCGATGCTCTCTTCCGCTCGTTGCTTGTAACGAATGTCACGACTCGTGTTTATGTTGCTGTTTGTCAATTACTAGCATTCATGTCTATTGAAGCATTAAAGGAGTATTAAGTACGAATTGAATAGGGACGTGTAGGGTCGGGTCTACATTTTTGTCGTTATTGATGCTCATTGTGGCACGTGAGAAGAGTTCGGGCGCCAATCGAGCGCGAGATGAACTCCAGGAATGAAGCTGGAATGAGGCTGCTGCTGGAGAGATGATAGCGAAAACATGAGGGCAGAGAATGGAGCTGGCTGTGATTCTTCAATCACAGAGTTGCTGTGGTAACAGAGATGGAGAACGGAGATGCATGAACTTGAACAATACTATACTGACACGAATATCACACATAGAATCGACTCATATGCAGTAAATCCGTTCGTAATTAGCTGGACCCGCGAGGTCAGTGCTAGTGAGAAGTTATATGCGAGCAGAGATGAAGCTGAATCTCTGGCAATATCTCTGACAATACATGAGCCGCTTTTAGCTGCCGAAGATGTGCTATGACGGCATCCGCTTACAGTTTTAAAAGTGACAGTGATTCCTTCACGTTTCATATTGTACCACCTTCTTAATGTGTCACGTCTATTGTTGTGAGCGTGTGAAGATGCTTCACTTGAGAACAATGCGTGTCTGGCACGCACTCTGCTTGGCATCCGCCAAACGCATCAAAGTTAATGACCTGAATAATTACCATAAAATTTGCAACTTTCTCTGCTTTTTGCGATCCGATCCGCGGTGAATGCGAGAGAATGATGGTCGGACGATGTCGAACTGCGTGCATGCATGCATTCTTTTCTTTAATCATCGTACACTGATTTGTGCCTGCAACAACAGCAATTTAAGTTAGACCGATCACTAATCAAGTTGAGTGTGTCGCGCTCCTCATAAGCTCGACTTTATTCTTTAATTAGTATCGTGTCGATGAGCGCTTGTCAGAAGATCGACGCCTTGCCACTCGTATGAGGAGTTCTCTGAAAGCATGAAGAATGAATATGCAGCTAGCTGTGTGTTCCGGATAACTGTAAAAATGTTGGAGAAAAGTGAAGTGCACGGGAAACGTTGAGCATTAATTTGAGGCATGCTGGAAGTCGTTCTGACAAGCTTGAGGTTGGCGACGCATCGCAATTTGAGTTCGGTTGGTGCGTAATAACTCCCTGAAGGCTCTCCTGGTGCTTCGTTCCCGATGCTGTGCGAATATATTCGGATTTGCTTTATATCGAACTTTATGGCGTGATATTGGAAAGAGACCAGCACAGACGGAGAGAGTTTGCGAGAAGTCGACGGCTTACACATAACTGATATTTATTTTGTTGTTGTTTGGTTTCACCGCGGCCGGCAAGCGCGCGGAGCCTTCTGATGTACTTGCGAGCACAAATTGCGACCAGCATCCATGCGGATTGTTGCTTTGTTTTCCTTACTTTTCCCAGAGAAGTATTGATTTATCGCATACTTGTCGTAAGTCTCAGTTGACAGTCGGGTCGTGAATCTCGCGTAAACTGTACGACAAGCGCACGCCATGGCTCTTGGCATAGCGAATGAAATTAATGAAAATTAAGAGAAGAGCAAATGCTAAATAGCCAATCGGTGAGCGAACGTAAACTGTTTATTGCCCACAATAACGAAACTTGCTGAATTCGTGCGATAATGATAAAGCCAGCCATCGATGCGATCCTCCCGTCCATGATTATGTAACTGCTATTTCCAACCGCCATTATCTTAATCTCGCAGTTCTCAGGCAAGCCTACATGCCGGAGGTGTATGATGAGTTTGTCATCGAGGGCAACGTGGCCGTGCTGAAGTGCGTTGTTCCCGCGTTTGTCCGCGACTACATCGAGGTCACGTCTTGGATAAGGGAGCCGAACTTTGTAATCGAGCCACTCTCTTCCTACGCGCTCAACGATGTCACTCGCGAGAGTAAGTAACCGTTGCCTGGCATAAATATCAAGCCGATCCTTAAACGAACACTGTTTAATTGGCGATTGTCGTTAATCTCCGTCTTTAATGGCGCTTACGTGACAGGCACTCGCTATGTGATGCTGTCGAGTGGCGAACTGTTGATACGTGGTGCTCGCATTTCCGACACTCACCACACTTTCAGATGTCAAACCAAGCACAGGCTGACGGGCGAGATAAAGCTGAGCGATATGGTGGCCAAAATTATAGTGACAGGTGAGCTGGCGCGTGAACAGATCAATGCGATATTAGCGGGCTCTAACCACATCAATTTTTCATCTCGTCCTCTCACCGTCCTCTCTTGGAATACAGAACCGTACGCGGGAGGCGTCGTTCCGCCACGCATCACCCACCTTTCATCGCGGATTGTTGCACTTAAAGGATCGACAGCACAATTGGCCTGCATCGCTCAGGCATACCCGAAGATGTCCTACTCGTGGTCCAAAGATGGGATTCCGCTGCTCAATGCTCGCCATCATCACAAGCAGCGTATCACCGAAGATGTCGATGGCATTCTCATCATCGAAGATGTCGATGCTCCTGATTCCAGTCGCTATCACTGTCACGTGAAGAATAGTGCCGGACGAGAGAAGGGCGAAATCGAGCTAATTGTCAGATCACCTCTTTCGGTTACTATCACACCGACGCAGCAGGTTATCCGCAGTGGACAGAACGTCGAGTTTAATTGCAGCGTTTCCGGATTTCCCGTTCAGAGTATTGCGTGGATTAAGGACGCGCAAACATTGCCCGGCAGTTTCCTTAATAGTAAAATACATCACGAGATCAACGGTAACGTAATGACGATCAAGAATGCGAAGCGAGAAGACGGTGGCATTTACCAATGTAATGTAACAACGTGCGACAGGTTAGAGCGCATTGCTCACACCGAAAATACCTCTTTCCAGGTTGGGTAAAATCGCCGTTCGAGTCCATTCAGGCATCCGCAACTCTAATGCATGGAGGTTAGTACAGTGAGCTGGACTCTGCCGATCTCGATTCACTGCAATATAGATTGACTGTCAACATATTCAAAGCGCGACTCTATTTCAATTAGCGAGAAAGCTTTTCGCTTTCTCTTCACATAAATCACGCCGTGCTATTCATTACTGCTTACTTTCGTAGATGACCCGCCGAAATTCCTGGAGATCTTCCAACCGAAAGAGGTTGAACCTGGAACTTTTGTTTCGCTCAAGTGCATGGCGACTGGAAACCCTTTACCGCAAGTGACCTGGACACTTGACGACTTGCCTTTCACCGACATTGGTGGTCTCCGATCTGGAGATTACGTGACCAAAGACAACAATGTCGTCAGTTACGTTAACATATCATCTGCGACGGTGGAACATGGCGGGGAATTCTCATGTACAGCAACAAATGACGTTGGACACGTTCGGTTTTCGGCAGCGCTCACCGTTTATGGGCCACCGTTCGTTCGACCGATGCCAAATTTAACTCTCGTTGCTCAAGATACGCTGCACTTGAAATGTCCAGTTGGTGGACATCCAATCGAAGAGATCACTTGGCAAAAAAGTGAGTAGTTTATGCGCATCACTTCCGAGGGGAGAAGAGTGACGAGTGAAGAGAGGAGTTTTGCGGATGCTGCGGATGCTAAATGATGCATGCATCATGCATCGCTTATTTAATGACGCATCTTCTAGCCCATCACTATTTTTCATGGCATTCCGCCGTTATTCGCAAATCTCATTTTTCCCAAGCAATTCGTGAAGCATGATTTCGAATGGCAAGCATGATTTAAGAAAGGCAACATTTGCGGAAAATGTTGATCGAAGAGTTTGCATTCGGAAAAGACGATAAGCGCAACGAGACGCCCCGCCGTTGAGACTCGAATCACCGAATTTCGATGCTGGAGCACTGCTCCGGCAATGCCATTATTAATGTTAATGCCAATGCGAATGTCTATGTGAGCCATATAAAAGAATCTGGAGTGCTGCAAATGCGGGCTTGTCTCGTGTGTCGCGCGCTGACATTGTCGAAATGCGAATTGCTCCAACGAAATCATTGTCGTCGCCTATTTCAGAATCATAACGCAAAGCATTGCAAGATTTTCTGTCAAACAAATAACCTAACGAAAGTTGAGCGACGTGATTAAAATTGAAAACAGCGGAAAGCGAACTGAAGTCGTCAAGTCGTGTCTACTGAAAGCTTACAGTGAAGAAGCGAAATAATCAACAGAGAATTGTCGGGATAGCAAAGTCGAAGTGTAGTTAATAGAAAAGCAGAGGTCGGAAATATGAAATTTTTATCGATTCACCATTGCGCGTTATTTCTGTGCTACGCGCTGGCAACCAAAAATATGACAATGAAGAATGTCGCCAAATTTGCGTGTCTTATCGTTTTGATTTATTAACATCTATGCTCGACTGTATTGCGGCCATGTTAATTTTCTCGTCCTCATCGTCGTCTTTCTTATTGATCCAGATGGAATTCAGCTGCCCGACAATCATCGACAAGAACTGCATCGAAACGGCACGCTGGTTATACGAGAAATTAGCCGAAATCAAGATGAAGGCCATTATAGTTGTACGGCAAGAAACAAGGAAGGTGCTCATTCGAGGGGAAGCCTTTTAATTCAAGTGAGAGGTGAGCAGTGAATGAATGACGCGACTAATTAATCACGGCGCTCATTAATTAATGAGATGGCCTTTCAAATTGACTCCACATTAATCAAGTGTTTGTGTTTCGCTCATGAATAATAATAATGTCGATGACACGCATAGTTGGTTGATGGTTTTCCGTTTCCACAGTTCGTCCACTTATCGAGCCATTCATACTTCCGAACACGGTGCACATGAACCAGCGGCTGTCAATTACATGCACGGTCGCCAAAGGAGATCCACCCATTTCCATCCGGTGGTTCAAAGACGGCGAGCCGATCGACGAAGAAGACAACTCGGCGGACAAGGCTTTAAGTAAAGTTCACGTTCACCATCTGGCCGATTACTCTTCGACCCTGCTCTTCGAAGCTGTGAAACAAGAACATCGCGGTAATTAAGCCATTCATTACTCAATGTACTGCTGATGCTGAACTCGGTCTGTCGGTGCTCGATCTGGTGCACTAGGTAACTACAGTTGTATCGCGAGCAACGATGTGGGCGAAGACGCTCATTCGGCTATGATGGTCATTTATGGTACGTATCACACAGCTCGATTGCGATTGTGATCGGAGATCGTTCAGGCAACGTCTGTCGTATCGATCACATTCTCATCCCAGATCCACATCCGTATCACTTTCCGCAGCAACAGTTTTACATGAGAGCCTTTTCTTGATTAGTTCCGCCTCGGTGGCTGCATGAACCGACCGACAGCAACATCAAACAAGGTGATACTCTCTGGCTGGATTGCCAAGGCGAATCGTTCCCACGACCCAAGATTGCGTGGAAGAAGGCGCCATTCAGTAAGTCTCCATCCTCGACTCTCGACGCGACACAATGGCTAGTTTAATGAGTACTGTGATTGCCAAGCAATTACGTGCAGAAAAACCGCACCGCGTTTTGAGAGCATTGATTGCTGGGTGTCGTGAAGGAAGCGAAACGGAGGAGATGTGAGATGTGAGATGAGATGCGCGCTTTGTTTGTGCCATCAATTCACGATCGAAGCGCTTTATTGCCGTTTACGAAACGCGTCTCGCAATCAGATTGCCTTCGACGACAATGCCAGCACAGATTTGCGACTAGAGTAATGAGATGCACGCTTATTGCGAGGCCGTTCTTTGGCTGACTATTTGCTAGCTGTGCACCACCTTCGATTCTTAATCAATGGAATCGTTTCTCTTTAGAACAACCCGTTCATAGGCAATAGCATGTAAATGTGTTTGGTGCATTGTTTTTTTCGGGTAAAGCAGCAGGGAATACTTGACGATCGTCTTGCGGGTTCGCATTCTTCGTCATCCCGTTCCGTATCTTTCTTCCATGCTATATAGATTAATTGAGCTGCATGCTCAGTGATTCCTTGTAAGAGTCACATAAATTTCCTATTTTCTGTGTTTTCTAGTCTCTTTGTGCACGATCAGTAATCCCCCTTATTATACGTAGTTACGTATGTACACATCGCGATTCCAGCCCGCGCATTTCCATGACATTATTTCTTTCTCTATGCATCTTTTCGCTTCAATTCCCGTCTCTATCACGATCTGAATCTCCGTCTTTCTATTCTATTTCTATTTCCGTGTCACCACCACCATCACGGCACAATCATCACTGTTCGGTGCAGATGCATCATCAACATTCAAGCCTATCACGAGCTCATTTCACGTTCAAATTCTCGAAAATGGAACTCTGTTGATAGAAAGCATCGAGAAAAGTGACGCCGGTCTCTACATGTGTGTGATATCGAATGGGATTGGATCTGATCTGAGCAAAATAGTACGGATTTCGGTACACGGTAAGAAAGGATCGCAACTGTCCTTCTTCTTCTCCTTCTGTTTGCATTCCCATCAATTTTTATTCTTAATCCGCCACCGCTCTGCTCCGAATGAAAATATCTCAATCTATCGGTGAACATATAAGTTCGGAGGTGGGTGGATCATATCCGATAGTTTGAGACAAGTTTGTGTCGCACGCAAGTTAAATATAGATGAGCAGGAAGCTTAAAGAGATTAGTAGAGAGATGGCGAAGTTGAATAAACAGCCAAGAGATTCATTGCGATTCGGCACCGGTAGCCGTGTTCGGTTTAGTGAAGACGGTTTGTCGGCCACTGATCACTGATCACTGCCGATGTTGGGATGCTGGGATGCTGGGATGCTGAGGATTTTCTCTGTGTGCCAGCCTTAAGCGCAGGCAATAAATACGTTGAACGAAGCATTGAATTTTTATTCGATTCGCTTTCGCTTTTCCTTCTCACGAAGTGCGATGGCCTTCTTTTTACTACTACTCTTTTTTATTATCGTCTCATTTTTAAGTCGCGGCTCATTTCCGAACGAAATTTCAAGCGGAAACCTACCGAAAGGGACAGCAAGCAGCTCTCGGTTGTGAGGCCATCGGCGAGCGACCCATCACCATAAACTGGTACCGAAACACCGAAATGATGAACGTAAACGCATCGTCATCGTTTAGCAGGTAGTTAAGCGACTGATTTGCATATCAAACCCTATCGAGAGCACGAAGTAAATGCAACGCCAATGGAACCATCTAATGCATTTCTCTTCGCTTCGTTCTCTTCCGGTTCAGGTTGACAGTGAAAGAGACTGTTCTCAGTGAAGCGACCATCTCCGAATTAATCATAGCGAGCGTGGATCGAAGCGATTCTGTGCTGTTCACGTGTCGTGCATCGAACGCTTACGGGAAAGATGAGACGAGCGTTCAAGTCATTGTTCAAGGTGCGAGAATGAGCGGCGAACGACAACGAAAAATGTGCCGACGCGTCTCACATAGCAAGCTAAGCAAACTGACATCTGTAGATATTTGCTTTTCATTTCCGCTGCGCTTCTCAATCGCGATCTCGCATCTGCAATTCTATTGACTGTCATTCTTCCCATGCGGAAATCTCTTGCAGAGCGACCTGACGTGCCGAAAGATGTTCATGTGAGTGACATTTCGAGTCGAGCGGCACGCGTTTCGTGGTCTCCGCCATTCAGGTCTGTCGATCGCGATTCATTTGCGATAGATAAATATGTAATGTTAGTACGCGAATGATGTCGTCTATAAATTCTGATTTTCTCCCGCTATCTGTGCAGTGGCAACTCGAGATTGACACGATATCAAATATACCTCGAAGACAATCCCAAGTCTGCCTCGCCACCACCGCCATCATCATCCTCAGCATCTTCACTGAATTGGACGCCTTTGGTTCGCAATCTGTCTGTTTCTCCCTCGGAGACGACTTGGGCGATCACTGATTTACAGCCGCTCACTAACTATTCCATGTCGGTGTCAGCCGTAAATTCTCTGGGCGAGGGAGAAGCGAGTTTGGCGATTGCATTTCAAACAGACGAGGAAGGTAAGAACGCAGAACGATTGAAAGAGAGAAATCGAAAGAGAAAAGCAAGCAAACCGTTTCATTGATTCGCTGGTGGGGCATCGCGATGACGATAAGCCCGCCGCGCGTAATGAACGTTGATTGCATTTGTATTGACTGGCAATTGTTCTGTTTGCATTCGCGTCTGGCCTTCCGTTCGCATCCCCAGTGCCGAGCGAACCTCCGACGCACATCAAAGCGCACGCAACGTCTTCGAGCTCGATCAACGTTTCGTGGAAGGTGAGAAGCGATCGTGCGATAACCGCGTTTCGCCATCCATCTAAGTTCGCACTTTCTCTCTGACACTTCAGGCACCTGACAGGCGGCACAACTTGGGCACAATTAAAGGCTATTACATTGGTTACAAGCCGTCGGACTCCGGCGAGGCGTACATCTATAAGACGGTCGAAACAAACGGGAAGCTGAAAAGTGAAACGGAATTGAAGAACCTGCGACGACTGACCAAGTACGATGTGGTTATTCAAGCGTTCAACAGCAAGGGTGCAGGACCACCGATCGAACCCATCCAAGTAGAGACATTTCGCGAAGGTGAGTGGAGAGCAAGTAGAAGATGAGTGGAATGCATGACAGTCATTAGCATTAGCACGAGACGAGTCGAGACAGCGAGCGGCATTCCTTGTACTTGTTCACGCGCTACTTTATCATATCGATTTAAGTTTGTATTAGTGATGTAGCGCTTATTGAATGGAATGCAGTGTGCAATGGAGAACGGAGAACGCAGTACAGCGAACGTAGAATGGAGAACGTAGAATGAGAGTCGCGGCTGACTGAATTGCACCATTAATCAATCACCGTCAACGAATGGTTGCGTTTCGTTTCGTTTTCT
This sequence comes from Osperalycus tenerphagus, assembly GCA_022876805.1. NCBI lineage: Eukaryota > Metazoa > Arthropoda > Arachnida > Sarcoptiformes > Nematalycidae > Osperalycus > Osperalycus tenerphagus. Next base: position 36,161 of record JAGGCA010005227.1, on the reverse strand, counting down.
TGGCTTGACTACGTCGAGTTGCGTTTGAAAACTGCATCGCCAGGCGTTTGAGAGTGTATATTGAATTGGGTGGAGAGCGCCAGTAAATGATGCGATTTTTACTCACACTTTTAACTGTTTTCCTGATGCACATGATGATAACTTGTCGTTAAATCGCGGCACGAAACGTGACCGACCGATCGATTTGCCATATTGAAGAATGGACGTGAGCAGAGCCACACTATCAGCATGCAATTTGTCATTCTCCGCTCGCCCTCCTTGTTTCTTTCTTTTTCTATTCGTTATGTCATCATTTTCTTTACGCTATTGTGTGTGTGTGCAAAGAACTGGCCAACCTAATTTGTGTGTATTCAATTTCGATTACTCATCTCTCTCTCTCTCTCAGATCCACCGAAGCCGCCCATACTACGAGTTACGTCCATCACGGCATCGAGCATCGTGCTGGACTGGAAAAGAGCGAAACACGATTCTAATCCTGTTCTAGGTACTCTCAGATAGTCACTTCCGCACGGCTCTCACTTCTTGTTCCATTCTCCGGATTTCTGTTTTTCATTCACTTAATCGTCTGCGTTTCGTCATCTTCCTTATCTTGTTAAGGCGCAAATCCATTTTATAACGCTCACTTTCTCTTGGCTCTCTACGCAGGATTTGTGCTGTACTGTACGAAAAGCGCCTCGAATAGTTTCCAGCAGAAAGAGTGTCCAGCTGACCAAATGAATTACACTTTCGACGATTTACTGTGTGGCACCAGATACGAATTCAGCATTAGCGCGTACAACTCAGTGGGAAGCAGCGACAGAAGTGCACCGATCTCGGCAAAGACGAGCGGCAGAGGTGAGACAAATAAGACAATCGCTAATTGATTGCGTTCCCCGTAATCTGATGTGATTTGTGTGACTCCGTTCAGTGCCAATAGCTCCGGATCGCGACTCGCTTCTTCTCTCCATCAACTCGTCGTTGGTGCTCATCAATCTCGAGTCGTTCTCGGATGGCGGCTGTCCTCTTGAGCACTTCGCTGTAAAGTACAAATTGCACGGCGAGAAAATCTGGACGACAATCTCGGACTACATCCGAGCCACTCAGAAGACAGTTCTAATTGATGGATTGGTACCACAACAAAGTTACACGCTTCAGCTGACCGCTCATTCTCAAGCGGGTGCCAGCGAAGCTGAGTATAGTTTTGTGACGCGACCGCTCCACGAAAGTGAGTGATGACCGACGATGATGATGACAGATGCACCATCATCACTATGTTTCAATTGTCACTCGTCTGTGTGCATCTTTTATTTGGTAGGCGGACCAAACCTCGACACTGTGATATTCGCTGACTCGTCGCTGCCAATATTTCTCGAATTAGAGATCATTCTTCCGCTCACTCTCTCACTAATGGTCGTCATCGCCGTTACCCTCCTGATCTACCTCGTCATGCAGCGCCGCAATCCGGGAACTTTCTATCCTGGTTAGGAATTGTTTATTTCGAAGTTCGAAAATCGAATAAAAAAACTTTTAATCACCTGACTTTCTCTCAGGACACGAGTCAAGCAGTTCGGACTTTTACAAAGGCCAAACTCATTCCGTGCCAACTGCCGACAGCGTGGCTTTGACAGAAATGGACAAGTCGGCCAATGGCAAGGTGATGACCATGTCAAAGCAGCAACAGTCGTCGTCGTCGTCCATTTACTACCCGTCTCCATATGCAACGACACAGCTCGACGGTGTTGTGCCGCCCAACGGCCATAGCCAACTGTCGCAATCGCACGTGCACAATAATGGCATCATCATGAATCCGATGTGCGACGGGCGACAAGTGGACGATGGTCAGTACGCAACAGTGAAGCGTACTCCGCGCCTGCCGAAAGCCGAGCGTCACATCTACAATTATCCGCTTAATTCGCATATCGCCGTGCAAGAGATGTCCGAAGATGAATCCCACGATCACGATCAGTCCTTAATCACATATCAGTGCGAAAGCATCACCAACTCGTCCACGAGTACGTCGACCACATGTCCCAGTTCGACG
>JAGGCA010005196.1:27107-42692 GCA_022876805.1 Osperalycus tenerphagus | reverse complement strand
GGCCACCGCATTACGCAACCCATAGAAATCGCATCTTGCAGCTCGCGCGACGCACGCGGCTCACTCTCAGGTCTAATCATTACAGGTGCAACGACCTCGTCTTAATGAGTGGAAATTGACAACGCCAAATAGGCAGTGCACTCACTTACAGTACAATACTTACATTACTTATTGCACAACATTCGACATGAAAGTTTAAAGAAGATTGAGATCGAAACGGACAGCAATTGAAATACTTTGAACTCAATCTTGCGTGTGCCATTGCAATCATTGGGAGCACGATTAGCAAGCGTCGTTCAACTCTCGCCACTGAACACACTTCATTTATCATTGCCATTCCGACATTTTGCCAGGTAGATCAGCGACCGATGAGAGGCGAACTGCACAAGTTCCAATTGGCGACAATGCTCATGAAGCAGACTCGATGAACTCGGCTCGGTACTCACTGAATTACGTACGATTCGAGTGGACGCACGATTGTGGAGCGCCATGAGTTGAAATGGAATGACCACAGCACCAGAACATCGCATCGCGTTCGATTTGTTGTCTTTCCCCGAAATGGGTTAATTCGTATTTGCTTATGTCACGGCGATGCTGTACCGCACAAACTCGTTCTGTGTGCAATGCATTGCGTGTTACGATTCGGTTTGTTGTTCGCTCTTGGGTCAACGAGTGCGAGCGATGTACAGTCGCGGTAGAGGAGACTACACACAAGCAAATAAAACGGGGCAAACCGAATAATTGCATTTATTTCGGCAGCAACAAACAGTTGCAGATCCAATGAACAAATTCACCATTGTTGTAGTTATTCCGACATGTAACAAACATATCTGACTTCGCTTTATAACCGAAACCCGGTATCATATCAAGCGGAAGGAGAGGTTAACCCACATTAATGAAGATTACATTATTTGCGCGCACCTCTGCTGGCCCCCTGTCTGGCGAGTGCGTCCGCTCCTTCGTTGCCAGTCACACCTCTGTGAGCTGGCACCTTGTCCTAAACAGAAAACAGCAACAGCGGTCAGTCATTCAAGTACTCATTACGTACCCATCGCACGTGAATGCCGCGACTCGCTTCATCGAGTCGCTGGAAATCCTCCTTGAAAAGGTACATTGAGTACACAATTACAACTAGTCCAATATTTTTGGTATAGCGATGGTTTACACGCCAGGGATGCGGTTGAAACACGTCAATAGTGCAGTGGTGCGATGGTCAGTTGAAGGCGTTGATTGTTAGATCACGTTAACGACTCTATGTAGGCACCTTGGATGCACGTTGCCGCCAAGTGCGACATAGCGCTTTTCCTTTTCCCGGGTGGAATGACCAGAATGTATCGCAGCGCTGACGATGTGCAACAGTGACGCCATCGAGAACGAGTGGACGATCGACGACCGACCAACGGGCCTTTTTCGAGTAGACCACCGCAGCCGCCATACTGGGCGACCGCGAGGGTGACACATGAAGGTGATGTAGAGCCGAATTTAACACAATTTACGTTAATTACTCGCAACGACACAATCCGATGAATCGGGAATCGGCATTTCGCGATGATCGTTTGAAAGTTGAACGATTACGAACCGCGTCTCTGGCGTGCAAACCGGTGTGGGCGTACTTCGTTTTGTATCATTCTTACCTTGTTCTTCACAGGCCCACCGCTGGACAGTTTCCAGTCGTTCTGCTTCCACTTGGGCATCCACTCATTGACGGACTTCTGCAGGAACTCGCTGTCTGTCTTGACAGTGACGCACTCATACCCCTGTTCCTTGGCCTGCTGAATGGCTCTCGTCGCAGCGTGAATCTCAGCACAATTATTGGTCTGTCTTCCTTGAAGCGGCTCGCTGAGATTGTTGGGATGATTTGGTCCCCAGTAGACACCGATCCCGGCAGCTGCACCTTGTCGCCCATTCATAGAGCAGGCCCCATCCGTGTAGACGATCGCTGAATCTTCGGCCAAGTGCGTTGGGCAGGACAACTCCATCTTCGCAACTTTGTCTTTCGCCCGTACGTCCAAGCTATCTAGAGAGCGTTTCTTGTCGCTCTTCACCTTTTTATAAGATTCACCATCAGAGGCGTGGCTCGTGCTCGACGTGACTGCAACCAAGGTTTCGGGGTTGTGGCTGTCGATGAATTTGCGCGCTTCCTCAAGATTGGCAAATTTTTTGAATCGAGCATTACTGAATCCAATCACCTGTGCCTGACATTCGGACCTGGAAGAAAGGTGAGCGTGACACGCAATCAAGAACAAAAGCTATGGGACTTTGACCCAACGGTTACGTACCAGGTCTCGTAAATGCCAGGCGTCTTGCCTTGAACGAGAACAAAATATTACAATTACTGGCGGCTTAATGAGAATCATTTTTATCTCACCTTTAGCGACTGCATAGACGGTCTTGGACGACCCGACTAGAGACATGAGAGGCTCGAGCCGAGCGCAGGAGCGGACCAGATTTAGGGACGCCAATGTGTTAGTCGGACAGCTGGTCACAGATGATGGAAGACGCATCACGTGACCTGACACATTGCATCATCTCACCAAGTTGACAAAATTCCATTCTGACTGTTACTGCGGCGGACGAAAGACTACAAATTTAGATTCACACAACAAATAACTTGGAGTAAACTGCGAGGCATACTGACACATTCAAGTATTTATTTGTCACTGAGAAACTTTGATACCAGTGAGCAGATACCCGCTACTACCCGACATGCTCATCTCGGGCCTCGACCTGTCTGGCAGAATCTGGTATTTCCTCATCCAGGTCTCATTAAGCTTCATGTTCACCGCCAACGACTTGCTCCTGATCTCGTTAAAGCACTCGATCAAAGGCTCGACGCACGGCGAAAAGACGGCAAAGCTCTTGGACGGCGCCAGGAAGTCGAAAAGCAGCAAAAGCAGCTCAAGTGGGTTATACTGCTTGGTGGCGATGAAGAGCGCATCCATCGAGCGCGCGGCCAGCATTTTCTTGGCTTTGCGCTGCTCCTCCAGTCTGTGCGCCTTCCGCGTTGCTCTCTCATCTCCATTCTGCTCTGCACTGGCATTCCGGTACCGACATCGTTCGTCCTCTTCCTCCTTCGTATCTCTCTCGCTTCTTACCAACTTGTGCGCTTCGTTCACTTGTACCGCCAAGAGGCTCTCGTCGAGCACGTTTTTCGGTATGTTGAGCGCTTCGACCGCCTGTCTGAAACTGGCCACAGGTCCGGGCTCGACGATCACCTGAACGCAAACGCCCTCGGGAAGAGTACGGTCGAGAACGGCGGCTGTCACCAGGCCGAGAGTGCCATCGACAACCATCGTCTTGGAACCGTTCTGAATGTTGCACGCGGTGAGAAGTTGAGAGAGCGAATCAAGGCGAAGATTGCTGAGAATGAGAATGAAGGAAACCTGAGTGTGCAGTTATGTATGCAAAGTATTCCGTGCGTTTCTCATTTCAGATTCGACTCACTTTAGTTTGTTCTGGTTGTAGTACATCTCAGCCAGCAGCCTGATATTGGGCTTGAGGATGGTGAACTGATTCAGATACTTTTGCTGCTTCTTGCGTAGGTACTTCTCCTGGGCGAATGCCGTCTTCTTGTTGAACGTGCTGCTGTTCGACACCAGATTCGAGACGATCTCCTCGCCCGACCGACCTTCCGCTTTGAGAGCCTCGATTTCGTCTCTGCTCAATCTCTGCGACTTGCCGTCGTCCCGGATGAAGCGGTTGTCCCGGTCCCGGCTGGCGGCCGCATCTTCGTCCGAGTCAGAGTTGACGTTATCAGCGGGCAACTCGTCAGGATGAGTGTCGCGCTCGACAAGATGCAAGTCTCGTTTCTTATCGAGTTCAAACGTAGACCCAAATCCATGTCCAAGCACGCAACTGATGTTGATTTTCTGCTTGCCCAGGTAGACGAACCTGCGGACAGTCGAGAGTAGATCGAGGACAGTGACGTTGATCACTCATAGTCAGTTATCAGGTTTGTCTTACTTGTCGCGGTCTACTTTGACCAGTCTCATTACTTGCTCGTCCTGCGTTCGTCGAATGATGACAAAGTTGCCGTTGACGATTGTGTCCGACTCGCCACTCGGGTCAGTGGTCGACATGTTCGTGTGTCCAGCTCACAGTCCCTGTCGTAGAACGGGAATCGGATGAGAATGTGGCCACCAGAGAAACGGTTTTGGTGCAGAAGTGCTCACTCGTTCCATGGTGGTCCTCCTGATCACGTGATGTGAGGCGAGGTTTCTCAAATGGTTTGAAGCTCTGCATCTGCATCATCTGCATTCATTGCACCACTTCGGCCACCGGTCGTCTACCATGGCTACCAAGTGTCCCGGTCTGTACTGCGGTCGCATCCGCTTCGACAACGGCACCTTGTCAGAGTGCATGGTGAGTGGTAGCGAGTAGCGACCCATCGAGTCCCATCGACCGCCAACCGTTCTGTCTGTGTCTGACACTTTCACTCGTCCATCTCGCAGGCCTGTCCACGAGGGTTCCGTGTCTCGGTGCCCACCTCCGAGTGTGTCCCATGCAACGAGACGCCCGCATTCTACGACTGGCTTTACCTGCTCTTCATGGCTATGCTCCTACTCTTGATGAACGTCTACATAATCGACCAGGTGGTGAAGAGGCGCAGCTTGACGCGGGACGTGCTCGCTCTGCACGCGTCCGCCGTGCTCGAGGTGCTCATCGCTGCGTTGGCCACTCTCCTGGTTGTTGAGCCATTCGCTGAGCTCCAGGTTTTTGCTTGTCGCCCGCGTCGCCTTTCAGACTGGTTTACACCATTCTTCAATCCGTCTCCGGGCTACCGCGAGACTGTCTACTGTACACACGAGACTGTCTACCCGTTCTACACCATTGTCTTCATTTTCTACTCGTTCGCCCTGCTCCTTCTGCTTGTCGTGCGGCCCGTCGTGCTGCTCCTCGTCGTTGATAAGAATGCCAGCAAGACGGTCTACCTGAGCATGTATGTGATCCCTGCTCTGGTGATCGTGCACGCCACGTTCAGTGGGCTCATCTGTAAGTGTCTTTTTCCGTGGTCTCTCAGAGCCTCAGAAGTTGCTCACTTTTTTCTCTTCAGACTATTCGTTTCCGTTCATCACCATCATCGGCTCTGTCATCTCGATTGCGTGCCATCTCGCCTTCCGTCTAGATCAGGAGCCCCTTGCACTGCTGATCAACAGTTTCCGGGACGGTCGCTCGGTAGTAATTATGTTGGGTCATTGGGTGTTGCACGCGTTCGGTATTGTTGCTTTGACGCGCCTCGACACTGTCTCGGAGGCTTGCTTCTTACTGCTCCTAGTGCCCGGACCAATGCTTTTTTATGTAATGTCTGTTCGGTTCACCGAACCCAACAAACTTCATGACAACTGAATTATGAGTGCTGGAGAGAGATGTGGTACCCAGTCAGGGCAGTGCTCTGAAAAATGTCCGGCGACCGACGTCGTGACTAATCTTTGACCGTCAAGATGACCTGACTATCTTCCATGATTCATTTGCGAAGAAACAGGCCGAGCAATGAGTGGGTTGCATTGTTGGATCAAGTGACAAGAGTGTCTCGCGTCAAGAAATGAGTGTCAATTTTGGAAAATTGACTAGCACTCGAATTACATTCCCATGAAATAGTGATTCTGCCTGTTAACTGAGGTTCGCAACGTTATCTTTCGTCATCTTTACCAGCATTGCAGAAGGCACGTATGGAGTGAGGGAGGATTTCATATAACAGAAGTGAAAACTGTAAAGTTGCGATGAATATGAGTGACGTAAAGTTGATAGACAACAATGCATTGTATTTTGTTTCGCGATAGTTGCTGAAACATATTGAGAGACTCGTCAGTAATACTGACTGTATGTTCCAGAAGTTAGGTACAAGCAGCTTGCGCAGGCTGAGAGGCATAAAGCTGGCCGTTATCGCAGGTGATAAACGAAGCAATATTAGGTTGGTGTCGTGTTCAGTTGTGGTGAGTTGTATTTGTGAAGAGCCACGCTGTCACGAGCAACGAAAATGAGAGCTTCGTCAATAGTTGCGATTCTCGTATCATACGTGTACTATTTTGGTGTCTTGGAGTGCCACGCATCATACCAGCATGGTGATCACTCGCGTACGGCTGAAGATGGCAAACTTCCCGGCATGGACAAACAGTGAGTTACCTTATTTCTTCGACGTTCTTCAACGCGGTGTTTTCTTCTGTATGTAAAGACACATGGAGGAAGACGCCCATATGCATCCCGCTGACCAGATCGACCCAGACGACCCAGACGACAAATCGAGTGATCACTATTACTTCTATAGGCATGACATCGACGGAGATGGGCATCTCGATGGCTTGGAAATTCTTCACGCAATAAACCATGTGCTTACTCATACCAATTTGGATGAAGATGAGAAGGGCAAGCAGGCAGATACCAAAGTCGACGCCAGTGATCCGGAGGAACAGTTGCGAAGACGAAATCGCTGGTCAGAGAAGTTCGATCAAGATGCGAGTAAGTATCCTTTAAGGTAGCCCATCGACGTTGTCGAATCGATTTTTCTGCTTCTTTCTCAGAGCTGATCGACGAGGTTCTCTCTCGATACGATGTTATTATTAAAGACGGTTTTATATCAATTGAAGAATTCTCCATGGTACGGAAACAGGAACAGGAACAGGAACAGGAACAGGAGCTATAAATCATCATAGCACCCTTCTTGCTCTCATCCATCATTTCTTTTTTCATTTTGCTAACCAAAATCACTCGCAACGCTCTTCACTTCTGGTTATGATACAACGATCAACGTTTATTATCACTATTTATAACGATTATAATATTTATATATATATAACGATTACATTACGATTATAATTATTTATCATTATGTTTATTATTATTGCGCACTTTCAAATGGAACACGACTAACAGAAATTCGTCGAAGTAGGTTTCTACCGATATCAGTGCAATTGATTTTCGTTTATTGACGTCAATGTATTTTGCGGCGGTGTGTTGGTTGTCGTTACGATGGGAATGTCGTCTGGAAGTTTTTGAGTTTTGAAAGACGCATTTGTGATGGCAGTTTTGGGGGTGCCTGTCGTGGTAGCAATCCCGGACTGTGCCGATGTGGGTGAAAGTGTAGTCACTGAGATGCCGAATGGACCGTCACTCGGTTGACCGGAAGGCGATATACGGAGTGAGTTGCGTATTGCGTTTGTCATCTGTAAAATGGTGAACACAAATTAGTCGATGATTTCTTCCAACGCTATCTCTTAGGTAAGAGCGACTCTCTTACGATTAAAACATCAGCAAACAGTTGTGCCGATGCGCGACTATGAATCTCTTCAAGCGCCATCAAACCTGCCGCAGCCACGTCATTAAACATGCAGAAATACACAGCACTCGTGAGTTCAACTAGCAGTTCCGAGCTGAGTGTAATCTTGGCGCGATTTCTTGAAATTAGATCGGTGTAGTTAAGTATAAGGTTTGCTGAACTGTTAGCTTCTTTGGATGACAAATCTCGTGCTACGTGTTCGACAGACGAAAAGCCACCTGCGCCGTGCCTGAGAACCCTGAAAAACGGAAAACCTTCACAATCCGAATAGACACAAGTAAAACAGCACCGTGACAAGACTTACTTTGAGCACGTTCGGCAGACGGCCTGCAGAGACTGTTTTGGCATCTCGCTGATGTGTTCATTGTAAACACGCATGAGAACCTGCATAACACTCATACGATTGCCGGTCGTGATCGCTTCGACGACTGTATACGGGCCAAAACTGTATATCTTCTGCTCGCCGCCGACCTCGAGCTTGTGCAGTGCGTGTTCGGTGAGCTGCATCGAACAGTGAGGATGTTGCAGCTCGTGGTAGATCGAAGGTTTCGACAGGTACGGCAATCGAAATGAGCAAACCCGAGGAGTGTCTTCATCGTCCACTACTTCAAGGTTATAGATGGTTAGTAGGAGAACTTCGACACACTTGTACTTCTTGCGCTCGCTGGACGACAGATTTGAAGTGGTCAAATGAATGCCAATCAGTGCCGGGACGAAGAACAGGGTGAACAAGCGCAGTTTATCGCATTTGGAGCGATAGAAACTTAACAACCGATCACAAACGGCATCCAGAAGCTGTCATAATGAAGATAGAAGGATCGATCGAGTGTCAAATGGCAAAACTGGCCCGACTGGAGACTCACCTCGTCGTGATATCGACCCTCTTCGAGAACGGTGAAGACCGCGTTGATAATCTCGCCGTTCGTGCTCCACGTGCTCGATTCGACCAGGGATTTGTTCAGTCGGAGCAGTTCGGTTGCTAGGCTCGCGGCCGACGACATGACAATGGTGGCAAGCGGTCAGAGACCCCAACTGCAGTGACCAACCAGTCAATTGCTGTCCTGGTCCTCGAACTACATCGCGGTCGCGTGTCAGTTACGCAAAATATAACCAGGTGGCGCTCTCATCACCAGGACAACCATCGACCTCATTGCGTCTATTCTTCGTCGGCATCCAATTTAATACGTTTTACACTAATGGAGAGTTCAATTATGAGATCGGTTGTCGGTAAGTGAATTTTGACCTCATTCATCGCTGTTTGGAGCTTAATTCCTTTGGTCGCGACAGTGTCAGCGAAGCCGATCGTGATGCGTGACGAGATGGCCACCGAGGAGGGCGAGATCGAGACGGACAGGCAAGAGAACCAAGTAATCAAGAACACGGCACCAATCAACAGCAAGAAGGATGATTTACTGACGTCGCGCACTGGTGGTGCCTACATTCCACCAGCGAGACTGAAGATGATGCAGGCCGGAATCACGGACAAAAACTCGATGGAGTATCAGCGGATCGCGTGGGAAGCGCTCAAGAAGAGCATAAATGGCTTGATCAACAAGGTGAACGTGTCCAACATCGCCATCATCGTCCGCGAACTGTTGAAGGAGAACCTGATTCGGGGCCGCGGACTGTTATCCCGGTCGATAATTCAAGCGCAAGCCGCATCACCTACATTCACGCACGTGTACGCGGCTCTGGTTGCCATCATCAACACGAAATTCCCGCAGATTGGCGAACTGATTCTCAAGAGACTCATTATTCAGTTTAGGCGCAGTTATCGACGCAACGACAAGCAAGTGTGCTTGACGACCACACGATTTATAGCGCATCTGGTCAATCACGAAGTGGCGCACGAGGTCGTCGCACTCGAATTGCTGACGCTGCTCCTCGAAAATGCGACCAACGATTCGATCGAGGTGGCTGTCGGCTTCCTCAAGGAATCTGGCATGAAACTGACTGATTTGTCGCCTAGTGGCATTCGCGCAGTATTTGAGCGACTCCGATCAATTCTGCACGAAGGAACTCTTGATAAGCGCGTTCAGTACATGATCGAAGTGATGTTCGCCATACGAAAAGATGGATTCAAGGATCATCCCTCCGTCATCAAGGAGCTCGATCTTGTTGAAGAATCTGAGCAGTTCACACACCTCATAACACTCGATGATCCAACTGACCCCGAAGACAAATTGAACGTCTTCCAATTCGACCCTCAATTTCAAGAGAATGAGGAGAAATACAAAACCATCAAGAAAGATATCCTCGAAGAAGGCAGCAGTGATGATGAGGGTGGTGAGAAAGGCAGCGACGAATCATCGAGCGAGGCAGGAGAGGACGAAGAAGGTGAAGAAGGCGAACAAACGCAGACGATTTTCGACAACACGGAAGCTAATTTAATATCCCTTCGTCGGACCATTTACCTGACCATTCAGTCGAGTTTGGATTTCGAAGAGTGTGCACACAAACTGTTGAAGATCGAAATCAAACCCGGACAGATAATCGAGTTATGTCACATGGTTGTTGACTGCTGTGCCCAGAATCGGACGTACATGAAATTTTATGGCTTGTTGGCGCAGCGATTCTGCATGCTCAACAACGACTATGTCGAACCGTTCACAGAGATTTTCAAGCAATGCTACGACACCATTCATCGTTTCGAAACCAACAAGCTGCGAAATGTCGCCAAACTGTTTGCGCACCTTCTCTTCACGGACGCGATTTTGTGGTTGGTCTTGGGACACATTAAACTCAATGAAGAAGACACAACGTCGTCGAGCCGCGTTTTCATCAAGTACTTGTTTCAGGAGTTAGCCGAGTACATGGGACTCGTTAAGCTGAACGCCCGCATCAAGGATCCGACTCTCCAGGAAGCCTTCGACGGTCTTTTTCCTCGCGATAATCCACGCAACACGAGATTTGCCATCAACTTTTTCACGTCAATTGGTCTCGGTGGACTCACTGACGATTTGCGAGAACATCTAAAAACGATACCGAAAACGATCCCAGCTCCTCTCGTAGCACCTCCTGCTGATAGAGATGCATCATCATCATCCTCGGCCTCATCATCGTCGTCTTCCTCCTCTGATGCATCATCATCTGATGACTCTTCCGACTCATCGTCAAGCAGTGAGGAGTCTTCAGATGACTCGTCGAAGAGATCATCGCGGAAGAGACGAACGAGAGATAGCAGAGGACGGGAGAAAAACAGGAAAAAAAGTAGACACGAGTCGAGAAGACGCGTAAAGAAAGAGAGAAAATGAATGTGTTGTGTCTATGCTATTGTAACTGGCCATCAATGTAGCAGTGAACTGTATTTAACCGGCAACTGTAATCATATACAATGTCGCTAGGTGACGAGCATTCTGAGCCCGTTCGATTTGTCATATTCCTTCTCGATCGACCATCGGATTTTCAGCGGCCTTCGCTCTGTTTCTCCTCTCCTTTCCGGGCCTGCAAGCAACATCAAACGTTCAGATGGATAGTTGGACAAGTGACCGGAGAGCCCACCTGGGGAACCATCGATGTTTGGACGTGTATGTGATCATCTGCAGTTGTTCCATGTTGGGCTCCTCGCTGAACATGTTCTCAGCTCTCTGTCTGTACTGAATCTTGAGCACGGAGTCCTCGTCGTTGAGCTTCCCCTCCATCTTCGGTATGGGTTTGCTGCACTCGTAGGGGAACTTCGGTTGTGGATGCCAGCAGGCGATCACCGAGCCATCGTCGCTGACCGTTATCCTGTTGATCAGATATCGGGGTGGCGTTCACGTGAACTCGTCAATCGCGACTCGATTAGCAACAAACTCTACAACTTACTTTGCCGAGCGATCGTCGTCAGTCGTCCTGCTTGCTAAATGTCGCGACAGGAGTGCGTGTCGCGCATTAAGTCTATTAAATGCGATCTTATTTAACGATAACAATTTCGCCAAATTCATCATTGAACATGTGAATGGAAATTTGGACGTATATTTTAAGCTTCATCCAGATGGCAGGAGTGCTCTCTAAGGGTTGCATCATTCTTACATTCATTCTCACTATTTCATGGACGTCATTCGAGTGCATTCAATTTCGTCATGATTAGGACACAGACCAAGCACTGAGTGAGTTGCATTGTTGGCGCGAATCAGATCACAAGTGTCTTGCGACAAGAAATGATCGTCAATTGGAAAATCGACTTCATTCGAACTGCGTTCCCGCGAAAAAAAAGTAATTTTGTCTGTCAACTCACTCTCGTCAGATTCTGAACGGTATCCTTCCTTATCTCAGCTTTACCAGCGCTCTAGAAGGCACTAAGAAGCGATGGAGGAGGACTTCGAAAACCCGACTCGATGCTCTGTCCGACGACTCGCTGCTGTGCGTGTTCGAAGAGCTGCCATTTAACAAGATGTTGAACTTGCTATGACTGAACAGCCACTCCAAGGAACTCATCGAAGATAGTCTGAGATCCAAGAAGGAGTTGACAGTGGCATGTCGAAGGAATGACGAACTCTTGCAAAAGAACCTCGACGACAACGATGATGTGTTAAAGCGTTTTGTGAAAGGTAAGAATTAGTTGAAGATCACAAGACAGACATGTCCTCAATTTTGAGCTTGATACCTAACCTCACAGAATTCCGTTCCATCTACTTGCACATTGACCGAGACTTCGTCGACACTCTGTCAACAACGTGTCCCGCCATCAAATCGATGTCGTTCTGGTGCACCACTGATCTCATTGAAGACGTGGCCGACGTGTTGGTTACCAAGTTCGGCTCACAACTGGAGGAAGTTCGTCTCAATGCACGTGGTTTAACAGAACGCACGTTACTGTCGATATTCCGAAACTGCACGGCACTGAGCAAAACGCTTCGGATCAGAGAGTCAACCAACTGATGACTGCGACTTTGCTTCAGCTGCCCGTCTCTGTTACAGATCTGCAGTTGGTTATGTTTTGTGGCTTTGTCAACGTGCAGCATATGAGAGGCCACTATAGCATTATTCGCATTATTCCTCAACACAACGTCACCCTCACCGATGTGCAGATCCGGACCGTCTGTCAAAGGTTGCCCAACTTGGTTCACTTGAATGTCGTGTAGCGGTGCACGACTCAGGCGGCAGAGAACATCGAGTATTTGAGTTGCATCGCATAGATGAAGAATTTTGAAGAGTTCAGAATCTACGAGACGAACATTCACAGCTACTCGTCATTGGATGACGGAGCCGTGAAGAAAATTCTTCGCAACTGCAAGAAGTTGAAGACGCTCGAACTTCTGTTCAATGTCACTGGTGAAACGACCTCAATCACGGGCGCATCTCTCAAGTTGATCAATGAGCAACTTCCGAACATCGAGAAACTTACCATCGTGAAAGCACGGATCACCGACGTGAGCTTGAATTCATTTTCATCGCTGCCACGCCTGTTGCATCTGAGCTTGTGGATTATTCCGGGAATAACCCAAGAACCAGTCGCATTATGCCGAGTTCCACTCTGCGAAATCTGGAACTCCACTACTGTTGTCCCGTCACTGATCAGCTCCTACAAGCTTGCCTCGATATGGCTGAGGAACCCAGAGGAGAAGTTCATGTTTACATTTAGACGTGTCAACTTAGTCGCTCAGTTGAACTTCGGACCACTTCCCGAGAAGATCGAGATCATAATCGAATATGACCCACCAGGCGAATTGGATGGAGAGAATCCACAAGTCAATGGTGATGAATTGGAGGACAATCTCGATGATGAGGTTAATACCGATGACGATAAGCGCGCTGTGACATGGCATTTGCGTCGAGTAATCGATTCAGATACATTATGTTAGTTAGAAAATTGTTCAATGAATAACACGAAACACATTAAAGCAACGATGCATAAGTGATTCTCATCTTCATTGCCATAATGGCAGGCAGGCTTCAAAGCAAGAATCGAGTGTAGTCAGTGTAAAGAGTGGATTTGCGTATTGAGTTCTCCCACGTCCGCTGGCACGACACCAGCCACGACTTTTCCGAACTGTTGACGGAGTGGTTTTCTATCTCGCGCTTAGGCGCCTTCATGACGTGTCGGACCAGTTTCTCTTCATCGCCAGTGATGACGGTGACGCGCTCGCAACCACATCCGCGTCCCAGAACCCTTTCGACCGTGGAAGCCATGCATTCACTGTCATTGATACGCGAGTACCACAACAGTTCGGCTCGCTGGTTGCTGGGTGCCTGTAAATGAGAAGATGGTTTGGTTTGGTTTGGTTTGGCTTTGTCATGAAAATGGAGATTTCCAAAAGTAATCTGCACTTTCCGCTCTGACACTTACATTGACAGCGAGCATCATCGCCGTGGCGATAAGTTTCAACAAGTGCACATCGATCCACCCGTCACTGACGACGATGACATAATCACAAACGGAAAACAGAAAGGCTACCAGCTGCAGAGATGTGACGTACGCCAAGTGTTCTGCATCCGGGACATCGACATGCGAGCTCGGAGCGCGGATCAACTCATCGAGAACGGACGCACTAAGCACGGGCTGTGGGCGATACGAGATCGTGAATGCAAGACTAAAATGTCGGGAACTCGATGTCTAAATTCGATGTCTACCTGGGAATCCAGCAAGATGAGTCTCTCTTTTGTGACATGCAAGTCGATGCCGTGTGTGATGTGCTTGATTGAGCTCGTCTCGTCCCTGTTCTGGTCTGTGTGCGTCCTGAACACGTTCTTGTTGGCGATCCTGTTCAAAATGGTTGACTTGCCTTGACCTTGCATTCCGATCGCTGCGATCACGTTGAACGCGGCCGCCGGCACTGAATCGCTCAACACTTCTTGGGCAACGCTGTCGAGGAAAGACCAATTGCTGTCCACCAGCTTAATCGTCTCAGGGGATTGCTTGGGAATCACGTCGACAGACGATGACTGCGCGACAACTTTTTGCTGCTGCTGGTTGTGGTGGTGGTGCGACAAGATGGTGATGGTCGATGGTGGAGGAATGTTCTCAGAGGCGTTCGCGTTCGCGTTCGTGTTACTGACAGCCTGGCTCTGGGACTGGTTCTGTACTTGTTGGGCACGCCGTTCGTGGTTGGCCAGAATGGTGACTCTATGTGACGATTCCCCATCTGCGGTACCGGGACCCGAATGGTGTCTTTCCCTGTCGCGTCTTCTTCGGTCACGTCTGTCGAAGTCCATCTTGGCCACTTCACACGTGACTCTTGAACGATTCTCTCCTTCCTCACCAGAGAACGGAATCATCGTCGAACTTTGAGTCTGATTATAAGACTGATACAGGAAAGTTTCGTGTTG
The DNA here is from genome assembly GCA_022876805.1 of Osperalycus tenerphagus. NCBI lineage: Eukaryota > Metazoa > Arthropoda > Arachnida > Sarcoptiformes > Nematalycidae > Osperalycus > Osperalycus tenerphagus. The sequence goes on along the minus strand of JAGGCA010005196.1, from coordinate 28,168 downwards.
TTCAAGAGGCCAGTCGTCGAGGTGACAATGTTGGAAGTGCTCATCTCTGTCGTCGTGTTCATAGCGCTCGTCGTTGTCTTGGTGGCCCTCTTCATGCAGATAGACAGCGATGTCAGTCTGCTTTGCGCTTCCAAATTCGGACGTCCCTTAAGTCGGTCTCTCTTTACCCGCTCCTCTCTCGCCTTCTCACTTCGTTCTGTTCTCTCTCTTCAGGTGATCTCCATGGTAAGGTCGTCTGGATCACGGGCGCATCGTCAGGAATAGGCGAGTCACTGGCCTACCTACTGGCGTCCGCTGGGGCCAAATTGGTAGTGTCAGGCACAAACGCAGAGAAACTCGAAGATGTGAAGAAGCAGTGTGTCGGTCAGTTCGAGCTGGTCGTCTATGTTGGTCATCTCTGTTGGTCATCTCATTGCTAAATGATTCGTGTCGTCTGTCGTTGCAGAGACTTCGCAGCTGACCGACGACGACGTTCTGGCTTTGCCTTTCGACATCCGCGACGTGTCAGTCCACCAGCAGTGTCTGGACGCAGTCCTCAAGCATTTCTCGCAGGTAAGTAAATAACAGAGCACTCGATATGTGATGATGTTACTCGGAGTGTTACTCGGCTGCTCACGAGAAAGTGGCAAGTCTTACTCTCACCGGTTTCTGGCTATGTTTCAGGTGCATGTCCTGGTGAACAACGCGGGGCGGTCACAACGCGCGTCGTTCGAGCAGATCGATATTGAGGTGGACAAGGAGTTGTTCGACATTAATGTGTTTGGACCTATTAATCTGACCAGAATGGTGCTGCGCTACTGGTACGAGAAGGGCGTCCCGGGACAGATCGCGGTGACGAGCAGCACGGCCGGCAAGGTGGGCGTCCCGTTTTCGGCCACCTACACGGCCAGCAAGCACGCCCTGCACGGGTACTTTGAGTGTCTGCGCACCGAGAGCTACCACAAAGGCATTCGAGTCAGTCTGCTCTGTCCGGGACCTGTTTTCTCGCGAATCCTTGAGCGTGCATTCACCGACACACCGGGACGCGTGGGCGGTGCCAAGCACTTACCGGATGCCCAGTA
>JAGGCA010005196.1:7564-20799 GCA_022876805.1 Osperalycus tenerphagus | reverse complement strand
GAGAGCGAGAGCGACCAACTCAGCATCGATATCGCTGTAAGCATGTCTTCCTGTCCCATTTCTGCAGCTGATCTCGGAGGTGGACCGCTTGAACCGCGACCCTTCGGTGCACGGCATCATCGTGCAGTTGCCGTTCGACACTGAGCACCGCATCGACGCCAATAAGATCACCAACTTGGTCGCGCCGCACAAGGATGTCGATGGGTCTGCTAATTTTGTCGGCACGTTCCTAGTCTGCCATTTCTCATTCTATTATATATTTTTCATTCGTCAAAGTCTTTCGGACGAGAACGCGGGTAAACTGTTACACGGACAGGTGGACGGGAAGACTTGCTTTGTACCGTGCACGCCCAACGGCTGTCTCGAGCTTATTAAGAAATCAGGAGTCAAGATCGAAGGTCCAGTTGCTTTCACCTCTGTCCCATTTCGTCGCTCTCTACAGTCACTCGTACAGGTTCTCGTGCGGTCGTCATTGGACGAAGCAAGATTGTCGGTTCTCCGATGGCGCAACTGCTTATTTGGCACCACGCAACGGTGACCGTTTGCCATTCCAAGACTAAAGACATCGCTGACCTCGTGCGACAAGCCGATATCTTAGTTGCTGCTATTGGTCAGCCGTTGATGGTGAAGAAAGACTGGATTAAGCCAGGTAAGTTGGTGTCGCACATCGCGAATTGCTGACGGTTCTTGGCTCTGTTTGGCAGGAGCGGTGGTCATCGACTGCGGCATTACTGCCATTCCTGACGCCAGCAAGAAGAATGGATCACGTCTAGTCGGCGACGTTGATTTCGATGAATGCAAAGAGGTGGCCTCTGCAATCACGCCCGTGCCGGGCGGTGTGGGCCCGATGACGGTGGCCATGCTGATCAGCAACACAGTCAATGCTGCACGGGTGAGTGACCGGGGCAGTGGGCACACTAACTAAAAGAGTAGCAGCAAGCTCACTAAGCAGGAACGAACAGAGACATTCTCCACGTTCCTGACTGACTAGGTATTCGAAGCTGTACCGATGTCACATAACTAAGAATAAAGTTGTTTTTTTCTGCCGAGACTCCAATGTCACTCTACGCCACCAGCTTGTTAGCCCTCGACTTAAGGGACACACGTGTCCGAAAGAGTGTCTCTGCTCTGCTTTCTTTTTTTACCTTGATCACCGTTTTTCTCACTGCTTCTGTCGTGCGCTTCCAGGCCGCTAAAGTGTCAGATGGCAAACGACAACTTTGGCATCTTCAGCGCGTGCCGCTGCGGCGCGTCAAACCGGTACCTTCGTGAGTAGTGCCCACTACGATTGCCAGGAAGTGTCACATCTGTTCACCTTCGTTTGCTTGCAGTGATATCGAGATTGCTCGCAATCACACCGGAAAAGCTATCGTACAACTGGTCAAAGAGATCGGCGTGTCAGACTATGATCCCTATGGCACTTACAAGGCAAAAATCACGATGCGGTCACCTCTCATCGATGACCGCGATAGGGCCAAGTACGTCGTTGTGACAGGAATCACACCGACTCCACTCGGCGAAGGTACACAGTGTACCGTACACTCCTCATGCTTGCAAGGTGCTCAACGATCTGTTGACCATTCCTCTTGTTTCAGGCAAAAGCACAACCTGTATCGGTCTCGCACAGTCTCTTGGAGCTTGCCTCGACAAGAATGCGATTGCTTGCATCCGACAACCGAGTCAGGGACCCACGTTCGGGATCAAAGGAGGAGCGGCTGGAGGTGGATATTCGCAAGTCTGGCCGATGGAGGAGTTCAATTTGCATCTGACTGGTAAGTTGACCCGTAATGAATGCGGTCGCAGAGTGACTGTGCCCGTTCACACAGGTGACATCCACGCCATCACCGCGGCAAACAATCTGATCGCGGCCGCCATCGACGCGCGAGCCTTCCATGAGGCCACGCAGTCGGACCTCGCTCTCTACCAACGGCTTGTCCCGAAAAAAGTAGGTAAATAGTAGGTGCTATCCTACATTCTCAGCCATTTCCCACACGACCACTTACAAAATAGCGGTTTTGTTAGCCGGGACAACCACGAAAGTTCACCGAAACACAGATTAATCGCTTGAAGAAACTTGCTATCCCCACCAGCCTGATGCCTGACGAGCTCAACCCGACACAGATCAAGGATTTCTCGCGGGTATGGAACTGATCAGAGTACATATGTGTCCTCATAGTGACATTGAAATAATTTCGATGTCTTGAACTATACGCGAATTAACAAATTCTCATTAATTATGAGATTGTAGCCCTTGTAACTAGTAGCAGCAAGCAGACGTATAACGAAAATCTCGAACGTTCACGGGAGGATCTTTATTATTTAGCTCAACATCGACACCAAGTCGATAACGTGGAACCGATGTTTGGACACGAACGACCGTTTCCTGCGCAAGATCACCATCGGACAGGGAAAGGCAGAGAAAGGCTTCACAAGAGAAGTACGCGATTTGTAGTTCCCTTGCAATAGTTTCCTCTCATCTTTTTCGATGTCGTCTCTCTTGCAGACGAAGTTCGACATTGCAGTGGCCAGTGAACTGATGGCCGTGTTAGCACTCTGCAGTGATCTGCAAGATGCGCGCTGCCGGATCGGTAACATCGTGGTGGCCCACTCGAGAGATGATGGTGCCCGACCTGTGACTTGTGAAGACTTGGGAATTGCTGGAGCGGTCACTGTTCTGCTCAAAGGTGAGATGTGCTCCCATTGCTGCCCATTCTAAATGGCCACCACTCGCTAATTGGATCACTCGCAACTTTGAGAATCTTCGCCGTCTTTCTGCTCTTCCTCCATTTCGCGTCCTCTTATCCATTTTACGTTTGTGTTTCAGATGCTGTGTACCCGACACTGATGCAAACGCTCGAAGGTACCCCTGTCTTGGTACACTGCGGTCCGTTTGCCAACATTGCGCACGGTAATTCATCCGTGATTGCCGATAAAATTGCGCTGTATCTCGCCGGAAGCGATGGCTATGTTGGTGAGCGAGCCTCTATAATGGAACTGCCAGTCGTGGTCGTCACTTTACCGATCTCTATATTTCAGTGACTGAAGCGGGATTTGGTGCCGACATTGGACTGGAAAAATTCATCGATATCAAGTGTCGAACTTCAGGTGACATTTATTCAATAATCGATCAACTTTCGCTACCTGAGTGCAACATGCAACATGTTTGTTTCTTCATTTCTTCTCACGCATCGGTACAGGTCTGCAGCCAGATTGTGCCGTCATTGTGGTTACTGTGCGAGCATTAAAAATGCATGGCGGTGGTCCAACAGTTACGCCAGGAGCTGTCATCCCACAGGAGTACCGCGAAGAGGTGAAACGATAAAATCGCCGCGTGGCTGCTTTATTAATTTGCCGTTACATTTTTTCGAGCAGAACCTGCATTTGCTCAAGGAAGGTCTGTGCAATTTGCGAGCTCATATCGAGAGCATCACACAAAACTTCGGTTTGCCGGTTGTGGTGGCCATCAACAAGTAAGGTCTATTTTCCCTTGAATAACTAAGGAAGTTGTGTTAATTCACGCTGCGTGAGTGTTCATGTCAACGTGAAGACCACTGATGCGCATTATTTGAAATTTTACATGTTCTCTCTCCCAGGTTCGTGACGGACACAGATGCCGAGATTAACCTCGTGCGCGAAGAAGCACTGTCAGCAGGTGCTTTCAGTGCGTGCGTTGCCGAAAACTGGGCAAAGGGTAGTGAGGGAGCCATCGAACTGGCCGGGCGCGTAGTAGAGGCGTGTCACTCGGCGCCACGCAACTTTCGGTATCTTTACGAGCTCGATTCGTCCATCAAGGTACGGAGTGACGTTGTCTATATAGGTCTACTGCAATTAGTTACTAATTACTACCTATCGAATTAGGAGAAAATCGAGTGCATCGCCAAAAATGTCTATGGAGCGGCACAAGTTGAGTACAGCGAGGTTGCCGAAGAAAAGATCGCGGTACGTCTCTCCTTTCATCCATCATTGCTATTTCTTCTCATAGCAACTTCACTTCTCGTCTTCTCAGATGTACGAGTCGCTCGGCTACGGTTCTCTGCCCATCTGCATAGCGAAGACTCACCTGTCGTTATCCCACGACCCTGCACGTAAAGGTGTGAACCACACTCAGTCAGACACTCGTACCATACTCGTACCACTCTGGCGTCTCGTTCATTTAGGCGCTCCTCGCGGCTACACGTTTCCTGTGCTCGACATTAAAGCATCGGTGGGTGCTGGTTTTCTCTGTCCTTTGGCTGGAGAGGTAATTCACGCCGATCTCTTCATGTTTGGAGTTGAACAACTTGTTACCCATTTGCAGATCACCACGATGCCCGGACTGCCCACCAGACCGGCGTTCTTTGACATCGACATAGATCCGGAAACAGGTCTCATCGAGGGACTTTCCTGATGTGCAGTACTCAACACTAACACTTGGCACATGGCGGTGGCATTTGCAGATCGACAATTTTAATTTTGTGTTAACATTTTACTCAGCAATCCTTTCGGTACTCGCCACAGATCAGGCACTGCCATTGTGACCAAATGTCATAATAACAGCGTAATGTGTTGTATTTTTCTCGATTTCTACAAAACACTGGCATTAGTAAGATTAGAGCGTATCGCCACAATCGTTGCCATTTTCTAGAACTCCTAATATCGCATCTGAAATTCCTTTCTGACATACTTACGACAGACGACTATGAAAGTAGAGATGAGTAGTGCCAACTGCCCCAAACGCAACTAATCTCTATCGCACGATCCATGTCGACCTTAGCTGCCCTTCTCCGCGCAAAGTCGCTCCTGTTGCATTGTCTGTGCCTTGATCAGAAGTGCATCGATCAAGTTATGCAACGTCGCACAATAGAAATGTTGGCACATCACCTCGCGATCTTCCCTGCGTGTCCTTCTACTCACTGCTTTTCTTCACTCTCCTCTGTCCTCGCATCTTTTCCATCTCAATTTCTGTCCTTGGTTTACCTCCTTACCTTCAGCTACTGTGCGTGTATGCCCGAGCGACCCATCACCCCTTCACCCTTCAACCTCATCTCACTCCGATCGTTACCAAATTGAGCCGCTCAACTCTTTCACTACGAAAATCACTTCCACCACGAGCGAAGGACTGCAATGTCAAGGGCACATCGACGGTTAGCGAGATGTTCAAGGCTAGAAAGGTACAAATGAAAGACGTTGGTGAACCCTTTCGCTACGAAATTCTGCATCCACCATCCATCTGTTCACTTGGAACCTCGATGGCCTCGACGATCCCGCACTTCGAGTGGCATTCATACTCCTTCGAGCCAATCTGTGCTACGTTGCTTTGCGCTCACTGAATCTTCGATGTCTAAACAAGCCTTTCTTCATGTTGTGATGGCGATACCTTTGTGATTCTGCACTTGCGGTCTTTCTTATTTCGACATAACCACACGGAGCGAATTTGTCTGCCTGGCTGCTAATTACTCATTACTGCAGCAGGTAATTTATTTGCTTGCCTCGTAAGCGTTCTTCGTAAGCTTAAAAACGTAAAACGTCAAATTTTACGATCGAATAGTAGCCAGAAAATTTGGGGATCAGGTCGGAGAGAACTGAAAGCGGGCAACTCGATTGAGTTCTCACGTCAACACGGACTCAGCGAATTTGAGACGCGTAATAATAACAACTCACTACTTCAGCTCACTGTCTGATCTCCCGTCATTCATCTCTATCTTCACCTGTTTTTCTTCGTTTTCCTTGTAACCTAGAAACCCAGACCGACTTTTGAATCGTAACTTGTTTAACACGTCACTGATGCGATGAAAGTTGCGTGGTTCTGTACGCTCGTCGCCGCGAGTCGTGATCTTAATGCGCGAATTCGCGTATACCATGCATTGTGTACGAGTAGGAAGAGTGAAGAATGGAAAGTAGACCAGTGAAATTGAAAGGGACAAACATGACCGAAATTGGGTCACGAGGCACATCGAGTCAATGCCCTGCTCCAAACTTCATGCTAGACACACATCTCTTCGGAATCATTTCCATTGTCACCGCGCTCATGTAATGTTGTTTATGACTCATCCAAGGTATTTCGCTCTCGAAGGTACCTCAAGGCAAGGCTAATCCGGGCGAACGAGGCTATTTCGGATTTGATCGAAGTTTCGTTTTTCGTGTAGCCTTACAATGAGCGTCTGTCTGTGTTACTAACATCTCGCTCATCGCAGTGCTTCACCATTTAGATATTTAGATATTTGCAATCCGTCGATGCCATTTAACAATGGCATCTCGACAGTGTTTAATTTTTTTCACGTGCAATGCCCCTTACTTGATAATGTCATTGAAATATTTAATATTGGATCTAATACTTGTTGATAGCTTTTCAATGTCAGAATGAACCCAAATACAGAGTCCGTATGACCGATTCACATTAGATGAACTTACTCATGTAGCATATAAAACACTTGGCACTTAGTGGCCTCAGCCCAAGTGTCGTCTGACATTGGAACAGAATAGAAAAGGACGCGAGGCAACGAAGTGACAAATATGTGAGAAATTTCTCCTTTTCGTATGAGTGGCACACTCGGTAAGCTCTGTGACCTATGAAGATGGCCGAGAACCTTCTTATCGGGTCTGAAGAATATTCCGAATACTTTCAGTACATACTCTTTCGTTGGTAGAAGGAACTTTCGATCTGTCTTCACTGGCATTGTAAGTATTGCAGAGGTTAGTCCACCGAGTTGTGCGACTGCATGAAGTGACCTGATTCGCTCGACGTATCGAATATAACCATGTTGGCTGGTTATCATCAGTAGACACTAATGGCAGAAACATGTAGGTGCATAAAGAGTTGAGTCGAGCTATGAACAGTTGAAGGCCATACATAGCATAGATTCGAGATCAGATCGGTCACGACAGCGATCAGACACTATTGTGTAATGTTTCGAGAGAGAAAAATTCAATTTGACAGTGCAGGCAAACATTTTTTGCATTCCGTCGTAATTGTGTGGCAGATAATTTGGCGCAATTTGTAATTGGACTCGAGGTCCTCAGAATGTTCGTCCAGCCTTGAGATCCTTTGGAAAGTTGGCATAAGAAGTAAATGAAACCTGCAAGTTGGCCGCTGTATTAAATTGGGTGAAGCAAAATAAATGAGTGTGTCTGGCACGTGAGTGGTGGCATTCGACGCTTTCTATGTTTACAAATCGAGCAGGTCGTTGCACGATAGTCGAAATGTAGATGACAAACTATGCACAACGTATACATATCGAATGAGCTCGATAACGATAGACGATAAGCATTGCTTTCCATTCATATTTGAGTAATGCACGACTCTGGCTGGCTTCGACTTCGGCTTCGGCTCTTCCTCTCCTTGCCATTTGTTGCCATCAGTCCAAACAAGCAGATAACTGAGATCCCGGAAATATTTCTCTGCATTTGATAGCCCCGATATGCGAATGTGTGTTCATCGAAAGATGTGTTTGACTCGCCATCATGGTGGCTAACTAATTGGATGGAGGTGTTTGCCGAGTGCCGTGATTTGTTTATTATCAACGTTGATCACGTTATGCAAAGAAAGCATCATCAGCAGTTAGGCGTCTGTCTTGCCGTTCGCAGTCTGTTCTCTGCGCACGACCAGCTCCTCGTCCTCGATGTGCGGCGCCGATCTGAACTATGTCAGCCGTGTGACGTAACTCGCAAGGCCGGGCCGGGCAAACTGACTTCGTCGAACGCGCGCTATTTTCACATTTCACTTTCGTTTTATTTATATGAGCACGTAAATTAACGCGGGATCGCGATCGCCCTGCTCCCGCGTGTCCCGTCATCTTCATCGTGGCCGCTCGCTGGCTCATTGCTAATTTCGGCATCAACTCGCGTCGGTGGCCGCGCCACACCATCGAATTCGAACTCGGGAGGCGAGTCGCACATCGGATCGCATCGGATCGCATCGTGTCAGCATTGCACGTCAAGTGTGCGATCAGCGCGTCAACGTCTCTCTGACTATCGCTCTGACTGGTCATTGACTGTGGTCAACATCGAACATAGACTGTGATCGTGGTCATTTCGTGTTCGAGTGCAATGGCGAGCGCTGGTCAATTGAGTTCGATACCAGTGCGATGCCACGCTGACCATGCCGGCGTTGACGGGTAACTGTCTGTGCCAGGCAAAGAGACAAGTGGTGTGTGGACACGGACACGGACGCGGACGGTCATTGCAATTGATGGTGACCAGTGGTGTGAGTCACAATGATGAAGAACTGATCAGTGCGGCGAGATCAGTACGGAGTGAAAATGGGAGATGGAATTGATGCAGTTGTCGCTGAGGAGCAGCAGAACGAGAAGAACGAACAGCATCGGGACGATATCGGTGAGTGACACTCGATGAGGTATTTCATCGCCCGCGAATTGCATCACAAATTTGCCATTCAAGACGCGTTGCTGGCAATTCGTCTCGCATTTACTTTGCATTGTTATCGATGTGATCAGAGCGCATCTTTATTCACATGTATCATGTCGCTGTTGGCATTTGATCAGCAATTTGATCCTTGATGTGTGTGTATTTAATGATATCAGGTCAACATCGCGTCGGTCGTTGTCCTCTTTTGATCGGCATTCGATTGCCTTGATACATAATCTTGTCGTTTTCCTGCGCCGTTTTACCTTCAACTTTCACTAATACAGCTCGCACATTGATAACCTGGTCGTTCGGCACTCTCCCGGCTCGCTCCTCTCCTTAAACCCCATCGAAGCGTCTCATTCAAATAACGAACTTCCCTCAAACCTATTCCATTGAGTCGTTACACAATCTTGGCGAATTTCGGGTGGCAAAGATTTGGACGACGAAAAAAATCGATAATGTTGGGGGGCTTGAGTACGATGTGTGCGATGTGCGTTCGTTTAGGTTCGGCCGTGCATTCTTCTCGATGGTATGTTGTTCAGTTACGAAGCAAGCAACGAGCAAGGCAGGCCGGCGAGGTGAACGAACTCTGCAAGCTTTTCTAGGTTACAGTGTCACGAATCGGCAAAATCGATGCGCGGCTTACGTAAACTTACGTCGAGAGTGACTGCATAGTGGTACGAGTTCGATGTGACGCGTTCCAAGTTGCGCGCACAATTCGCGTGCTGCGCATCTCGACTCGACTACTACTACCAGTTCTAGTCTACAACATTATCATCATCGTGGCACAATTCTAACCTCCTCCTCTTCATTATCTGTCTTCGTCTTCTTCGTTTTCTGATGATGACGATCAGCATCGCACAGCACGGCAGTTGTAAATCATGCGGCACATGCAGACGGTCTTCGAGAATATTTTATAGTTTTCCCCTGACTTCCACATGCACACTTCTGAGCTACGTTAATTGCCAGCAATTCGAGCAGCGATCGTCAATTCTAATCACTAGCAAAAAATAAACTACTTCGTAGTGAATTTTTCGTGTTCCAGCAGCTTCCTCTTTGCATCTGCATCTTCTCTTCCATCCGGTTCTCCACTATTTTCCTGAGTCCTCTGCTGGACTAATTGAAATAAAATTTCGCCAGTTTAAATGGGCATAAAATTGAATAATGTCGATGGGCAACGCCCGACATGATGTCGTGCTTTTCGGTAATAACAGTGAGCACTTAATTAGTGCTCGTCTAACGATCTGATGATGGTGACGAAGTACGATGATGTTTATGTTTTGTGTTTACTCGGTGTACAATTACGGTATCGAATTCTTCGTTCGCCCCTGTGTCGATTCTCGAGATCGTCGATTCGATTCACTCGACTTTCACGCAGCGAACGACTGGCGAATCGAGAAATATGAATGAGTTCTTGTTTCAATCGAGTCATCCGTCGAATGTTACCATGTTTTAGGTCATGTTTTAGTCAGGTCGCGATGTGAACAACCTGCTGACCGTTACGATGGAGAGAGAGAGAGGGAATTAAATGGAACGAATTTTATTAACGTTTAAAAGGGGAATAGAAAGGAAATTTCGACAGCTAATTAAGTTGGCTGAGAATTCTTCACCGAATTACATCGCACATCCTCCACACTGAGCCACACTGAGCCACCGATTATGCAAGATACACGTAGTACCGACAGTCTGTTGTGTGCCTTCATTTACCTTGTGCTTCTCGGCTTGCCTTTCCCAACCCCAAATTTTTCTGTGCAATTTCCTCCGTTAATTCAAACCTTATGAGCATCAATTTTCTGACCCCAGCTTTTCAGTACGTGTAGATCAGTAAAATGAGTGACTTACGATTCGTTGATTTGTGCATAATGAAACAATTGGGATTATTCCGGATACTAGAGATCTGTAATAGCATATTGCATAATACCCGTGCGCGATAAATGGAGATCGATTTCGCGTATAGCGGTGTCGAGCATGCTAAGAGCGGGCAGGATACTATAATATTGGACTCGTTAGCGTTAACATGAGCTCATGAGCACGGTCGGATGTGGCTCGTACCAAGTGTACCGTATTGCAAGGCAAACGTGCGAATGTGACATCGACATCGACATCGAGAGCAGCGAAAAACACCCGGCACTCGATCTCTTCCGCATTCTTATTTTCTGCACCACTTTCACCGCTGCTGCTATTTAATCTTATCTGCACTATTTACTTGTTTCGTGTAACGTGCATTGTGACCTCGCTAGACTATTATTCTGACGGCGCACATGTCGATTGTGTTGCGCAATATGTTGATATAGAGTTTTACTGTTCTAAGCCAATCCGCTTACAAATTCATATCTAATCTAATCGGTCGCCGTGATAGAAATGGTTCCGTTCGAGTAGCGAACCACCACCACCACCACCATCACCTGGTCTTCACCAATTCACCATCGCCACTCCACTATTTCACCACTCCGAAAAAAAGGTTCCCGTTGACCGATAAATGAGAATCAAAACAGACTGCGAATGACGATGCAAGTGTCGATGATGGTATCGAGTTCGTGTTTAGTTCGAAGAAATAGAAATGTAAACATTGCGTATTCGTTTTGATCACTTTGATCTGTTTGTCTCGAGATATGCACGGCTCCTCTCTTTTTCGTTGTTCAAACTTATCCGTCGGCTCGATTCGCGTACTCTTATCAGCCACAACAATATCTCTGACAGACAGAATCTCAATTTCTGTTGTCATTCCACAAAATCCAATCCAATCCAGTCAACTGTCTTCTTTTGCATCCTTTTCTATCACCTGTTTGAATGCCTACCTCATTTGGTGATTTCATCGTCATTGTACATCTGTAATGCCGTTCGCGTTTCTCTATCGTTACCTGATTTTTCCCTCGAATTAGAGTTCAAGCGTAATGTCGGAGTTCGAGCATAATCGTAATCATAACTTTTGTATTTGCCTAGAGGATTCTAATTGTAAGCGAAAGTGAAAGAAGAATAGAGAAAAAATTAGGGAAAAGATGCTTGACAAGTTTATGTGACCGCTTGCAATTCATAAAGTGGCGGCTCAAATGCATTACAAGAGCAGCGAAAGAGAAAGTCTTCAGTTCTCAACGGGGATTCAGCAGCGAGTTAAACGGGAACGAAGGGCAACGACTCGAAAGTGGGACATCGAATATTGAACACTCGTGATGCGGTACGTCGAGCACGGCAATGCGAAAAATAATGAATATGAGAATGATACCCATTCGGTGGCGATGAAGATGGACGAGACGACAACGAGATGATGATATGATGCGCTGCATCGCACGTTTGCATGCATATTTCATTCGATTTCGCTTCCATTCTTATTGTTATGGTCATAGCAAAGCATACACCGCATTGCAAGATGTTGCGAGAATCAGACGGATGAATGAATCTCGATTTATGGCTGTTCACGTAACCAGTTAAGTCACGTTCGTCTCCTTCATCGAACCGATTATTTGCGAAGACAGCCGCCTCCAAGCCGAGCAAAACAAGCCCGATTTGCTTGATTAAATGTCACTGTGTTTTATTTACTCCCAAATTCGCCCCGACGACGATGCTGTGGACGACCGTTTGCCGATCGCCCACGCTGTCGCCCTAAAGATGCCATACGTACAAAAAGTGTGTTGCGCAAATTATACTTCAAGTAAACATGTCGACGACGAAAACACAGCTGTCGAATTAGTGCGGGCGGTTCGGATACCATCAATTTGCTGATTAATCACGAACGCTGCTCTTCGCTACTTTCACTGATACTACTCTGCACCATTTGCAGCATCTTCTTCATCTCATTGAACTCGTTCAGCAATTCCTGACGTTCTTTCTGCATGTTCTCTAATTGCGTCTGCAAGAGGTGATGATCGCTACGATTGCACACACCTCCTTCTCCTCTCCTGGTACCTCGTCCATCATGACCACCGCCATTCAACGGCACCGCACCAGACGCCAATTTCCGGTGCAAGTCGTCCAAATTGCGGCGCGATTCATCGTAAAGTTTCTCTAATTGTCGGTAATCGGCGTGCAGTTTGGCATATTTCTGTTTCTCGCATGTCAGTTCATCGAACAACTGTCGTCTCTCTCTTTCCAATTGCATAACGTATTGCTTCTGCTGTCGTTGAGTGTCCGACACTGATTTCGACACGGGGCTGTTTTTTGTCGTAATCTCATTCATGCACGAATCGATGCACTGTTCCAGTGACTGTCGCAGAATTCGATTCTCCTTCTCCAATTCGGAGATCTTCTGCTTGAGCTCATCGATTTTGGTCTCCAATAAACTTTCATTAATGACCTTTTTCTGCAGTTGCACATATTTCGCTTTCGTATCACGTAATTCATTTTGCAGTCGTTCAACGAACCGATTCGCGTCGCCTTTGATTTTCAAATCATCAAAGTCAATTTGTTGATGATGATTCGCTACCGTCATGTTGTGATCGTGATCGTGATTATGATTATGGTTGGACTCATGAAGGGTTAATGAATTGGCAAATTTCACTTGTGGTGAGAACCGAATCATTGGTTTCGTTTTGCCTACAGCAACTCTCGGTCGCGAATCCTTTCTGGCTGTTCCCTCATGCTCTTCATCGGAGGTCAGATGGCTATCAGGGACTCCATTTGCGGTTTCATCTGCTTTTCCATCGCGATCATTGGAAACTTTGACCTGGTCGGTCCGTTTGAGGCAGTTAAACAATTTCTCTCTGTCCGCTTGCAACGCTTCCACGTCACTCTGCTGGGCTGCGACAATCATCTCGAGTCGCTGAATTTCTCGTTGAGCTTCTTCCAGCAGTGTCATCGCTACAGAAGGCATCGATGGTGTCCTTTTCAGAGTGGTTCCTGTAGTGGGTCTCGAAAAAGTTCTCATTGACGATGTTGGAAGAGGTCGATTGAGAGTA